>PVIJ01002390.1:0-162500 GCA_004024925.1 Scalopus aquaticus | reverse complement strand
TTTTTTTTTTTTTTTTTTTTTTGTTTGTTTCCATTTCATTTAGTTCTGCTTTGATTTTTATTATTTCCTTTCTTAAACTGTCTTTTGGGGTTTTTTGTTGTTCATTTTCTAGTTCTTTGAGATGTGAGATTAAATTGTTTCTTTGGCTTGTTTCTTGTTTCTTGATATGAGCTTGTAATGCTATATATTTTCCTCTTATTACTGCTTTTGCTGTGTCCCAGACGTTCTGGAGAGTTGTGTCCTCATTGTCATTCAGTTCCAGGTATTTTTTAATTTCTTCTTTGATCTCTTCATTGATCCATTGGTTTTCCAGTAATGTGGATTTCAGCCTCCATGAGGTAAGGAGATTTCCTTTTTCCTTTCTATGATTTATTTCCAGTTTGACTCCTTTATGATGAAGAAGGCTGGTACGATTTTGATCTTAGTGTATCTGTTGAGGTTTGTTTTGTGGCCTAATATGTGATCGATCCTGGAGTATGTTCCGTGCGCACTTGAGAAAAATGTGTATTCAATTTTTCGGGGGTGAAGTGATTGATAGATATGTGTTAATCCCATGTGGACTAGGTCCTTATTTAGAGCTATAATGTCCTTGGTTACTTTTTGTTTCTTGATCTGTCCAGTAGAGAAAGTGGGGTGTTGAAGTCTCCTACTATGTATGTATTTTCTTTAATGTCTGTTTTCAGGGATGATAATAATTGTCTAATATATTTTGGTGCTCCTTCATTTGGGGAGTATTTGTTGATGATTGTTATACCCTCCTGTTTTATTATCCCCTTTATCATGATGTAGTGGCCAGCTTTGTCTTTTTTTACCTTTTTAAGTTTGAAGTCTATTTTATCTGATGTAAGTATAGCTGTTCCTGCCTTCGTTCTTCGTCCATTTGCTTGTAGGATTGTTTTCCATCCTTTAACTATTAATCTCTTTTTATCTTTCTCAATTAAATGTGTTTCTTGTGGACAGTAGAAGGTTGGGTTCTGTTTTTTGATTCATCTTGCTATGATGTGTCTTTTAATTGGTGTGTTTAGTCCATTTACATTTAGAGTTAATATTGATATACTGTCATCCATATTTTTTGTTTGTTTGTTTACTCTTTTGTGGTTCTAATTCTTACCTTATTCTGTTTCCTGGTCTTTCTTCTGTTGGTTTTGTCTTCATGACTTCTTAAAAATATGGAACGCTTCACGAATTTGCACGTCATCCTTGCGCAGGGGCCAAGCTAATCTTCTCTGTATCGTTCCAATTTTAGTATATGTGCTGCCGAAGCGAGCACTGTGAATGGTTTGAACACACCAATACAATACACAGAATGACAGGATGAATAAAAAAGTATGATCCATATACAATATGGACACAGAAATCTCATTTCATATCTAAAGACAAACATAAACTTAAAATGAAAGTCTGGAAAAAATCATTTCAAGCCAATAACACAAAGAAGAAAGGAGGACATGCTATTTTCATACATGAAAATTGACTTTTACCAAAAAAGGTTAGTTGGATATAAACTCAGAACCATAAAATACACAGGAAAAAAAGTTCAAGTTTTATGCAAATAGTGTTAAGGATTGAATAGTGACCTACTTCCATAGAAATTTGGCACGTGTGTCTAATAGGGTCCTAGTCTGATTTAATTGTGTCTTGGAAGTTCTTAATATCCTTCTACATAAATAACACTTCCTAGTTGCCAGAATGTCCCTGCTGATTTATTTGACAATGAATAGTTGCTGTGGACTAACTGTGAGAGGGCATATTCACTAACTTTTCAGACTTGAAATGTGCTGTCTGAGACAACCTCATTAACAGTGAGAGTCATCATAATACAATTTTCATGGGAAAATTTATTGTCTTAGAAAATAGTAAGACAAATTTGATACTGGGGTGCTGGGACCTGAGGATTGATTCTAAATTCTTACTTATCCACGGGTATGGTGTCCAGATCTGGGATCTCGGAACAGAGGGGAGAGGTGCAATTAAGGAGGCATAGAAGGGTCAGCTCAGCAAGGATCTGACAATCTTTATTTAGCAACCATGCATTTATATACTTATGCTCACATAAGCAATTACCCACAAGCCATTGTTACAGTAACAATTTTGTTATGATATTCTAAATTCCCTATAAGGAAGCAGCATTTGTAGCAAGAGTAAAAATACAGACATTGTTTACAAGAGCAAGACCAGCAACATACTAAGGAGGCAGTCTCTGATTCTCTTTGTCCTGGTTTTGGTTGTACAATTTGGTTAGATGTAGACACAGGTCTACGGTTATTCTAGGCATAAGCTGCAGCTGGCATAAGCAAGATCATCATGTGGGCCATGTCTCCACACTAACTACCAAGTGCTCTCCCCTTGGGAGGGTCACACCGGCTTAGTTGTGCCAAGTGTTACACTGGCTTGGTTATGCCAGTGCTCCCAACAGCATGGAAGAGAAGGCCACAATACAGTTTTTAGGAGAGCTAATTATTTGAAAGGGAAGAGTGACAGGACATTCATTTTGGTCTATGCGATATTGAAACACCTATCATCAAATAAGCACAATTCAAGTCTAATGTATTTTATATTTTTAAAAATGGCCAAACTGCAGCAAACTAAAGACTTTGTATAACTTCAACTACCAGTTATTTAAAACCAAAATTCTAAAACTTTCTGTACAGAAAAGGCTGTAAGAAGGAAAACAGAATGAGGAATTCTGTGAAAGCTGAATGGAAAAGAAGAATGTGCACCTAACTCCTTGCCCTTTACCATAAACCATAAAAAAGTAGTTTCACTGAGTCCCAATCACAAAGGTTTTCACATGCAATTAGAATTCCGTTGCAGGACTCTTGGGACAGAAAGACTATAGGGCTAAATGTAACTCAGGTTTATGCTCCTAATCCAGTAACTGGTGAGTTTGGCCAAGATTCTAGTTCATTTTGAAGCATCAAATTTTGGTGGTAGGTGTGGGGTGGTAACATACATTTGAAGAAGTATGAGCCTATACCTCTGACTTACATGCAGAGTTATACACCAACATTATTAACTATATTTAAAAAATACAATTAAACATACATAAGTAAATAATGTGAAATACATTCTTCCAAAGGTGGGGGTGGGGGGGTGGGAATCAAAGTACTACAGGTTTGGTTCCAATATTTTAGAATGCTTCTAGTAGTGAATCAGTCACCTTTCCCCCCTATAATCAATCTAATCTAGGTGACAGGAGCAGAGTAATGTCAGGATATAAATTGGATTGCAAAAATAAGGCAAAGAATTAGAACAGTAAATTTCATTGTTAACAGCTTTCCTGAAAAAGCAGTCACTGCAGAAGGAAAGGAAGTCATCCAACAAAGAAGACACTTGGAAGAGAAAGGAAATAGCTTTTTCAGTACAGAATTAGAAAGAGCAATAGAAAAATGGGGAAAGTTAGGCAAAATTGTAAGAGACACTTAACAGAAGGACCTGATTTGTAAAAAAATAGAGGAAGAAAAAACAAAAGAAATGAAACTAAATGGAGGAGGGGTATATTCCCCCACAATCCCAGAAGCAGACACTCAGAGGAAGAGCTCGGTGAGAAAAGATGATAGACACAGACTGCCACAGCAAGGAGAAAGAATGTTTCACAGCCTGAGACGCTGACTTTTTGGCTTTAAAACATTAAAAACAATGTAATTATGCTTTCTAAATTAAGCTAATTTTTAGACACAAAATTATAATCTCTGGCATATCATTTACAGGAGAATATTCATCTGAATATTTAAATTAAATCTGAAAAAAATTATAAATACATAGGTAGGTAGGGAAAATGAAATTGTAATAAGCAAATGCATTCTATATTCTTGCACACAATATAAATTTTGCATATATTATTTTGATTAATAATGACAGCAGCAAGCACTTAATGCCTGCAAAGAAATATTCCTTCATTTGAGGCTTACTACTGCTGCCTTACAAGGTCTATGGTCTATGAGACAGGGAGGGGTGGCTGGATATGGTGGGAAGATGGGAAGAGGGTAACATCCTAACTATTAAAATGGAACAAAGACATAACATCAGCTCAAACTTTCTAAAGCAAAGTTGAAAAACAATACAAAATGATAGTAACATGCAAGCACATGGTATACTACATGTACTGCTGTGTTTAAAAGGACGTTAATTTTTAATAAGGAAATAAAATTTCAGTTCTTTCCCCCTTTCTCCATGTAAAAGTCATTTCATCTTTTTACCTGACAGATTCTTTCACCCTTCTTGTAGAAAAGAACTTAACTCAGGGAAATCTATAGTCTTGTCTGCAGATTCCAAATAATCATGATTCCATATATTATCTTCTAGCATCTGTGAGAAACACAAATCTTTTCCTCAAATATGGGGAGCGGGGAGTGGGAGGGATTCTGAAGCAGACTAAGAGCAATTTCTCCCAGTTCTCAAGTGATTTTTAAGAGCCAGCTGGTCTGGAAATGGTGGAAATGGTTTGTAGCAAAGGTAAACACTGCTGAAATCAACAAGTTCCTTGGGGGCTGGAGAATTGGTCTACAGTTTAAGACAATTTAGACCACTCTGTTGAACTAGAAATGAACTCCTTTAGCACCCAGATTTCCCCCCAGAACTGTATTAGAAAATGGATAAATCTCTGCTGGAGGAATTACAAACTATGTATTCAAGAAGTAAAGGAAATTAAAATTGATCTCTTCTGCAAATATCTTAGTCAGAGTGATTTTTATAAATGAGTAAGTAGGCCAAGAGATTTAGTGAAGTGGATTAAAAGACTCAGCCACACTGGCAAGATTGCTTTTTCTGTGTAATTGAACTGTGATTAGACCTATGTAAAATGGTTTCACAGCTGACTGGTTACAAGTCAACAAAAATACTTTTGTTAAAATGGAACTGCTAACCATTTTCTGCTTGCCCTGTAAATAGGACTGTCAAGTAAAATGCAGGATGTGAGTACATTTGAATTTAAGATATATTGCAGTAATTTTTAAAAATAAGCATGTCCTAAATATTACATATGACATTCTTATACTAAAAAAAATTCACTATCTGAAATTAAATATATCTGTACATTCTCTATTTTATATGCTAAATCCAGCAAATTAATTGGTAATACATATAAAATATGGTATGTTTTTTTATACACTTCCCCAAAACAAACTGAATTCCTATTTGAATAAGAAGAACCATAAACATTAAATATTATTTATGAGATAAAAATTCACACAGGGCTTTCTAAGAACTTAAACTCTAAGACTCACTTTAGGGAACTGGATTTCCTGAGTTTTCTTCTAGGTTACATTTTATATATATATCTAGGGAGTTTTAAAAATCCCTATGTCCAGATTGTAGCTCAAACTAATTAAACCAGAACCTGGGCATCTGTACTTTTTAAAGCCCCTCAGTGATATTAATACACTGCCAGGTAAGAATCACTGTTATAGACTGATTGGTACTAACCTGCAATTGTGAAAGATAAAAATATGGCTAATGCTTCCATGCTAATTATCATTTAGTTCAGCATAAAATGCGGTTGTCTATGCTCCTTTCTGTCTTGGAATTTATAAGAACATGCATAGCTCCTACTGACAGGTGCTAAATGAAGGGTAAGTAATAATAAAGTTGAGGACTTTAAAAGTTGAAAGTACATGTTTAAATATAGCAGGCTTGTGAACTTTATGAGACTGGATTTGAAAATGTTGGTAAATTTAAATACCCATAAATTTAGACTCTTATCAAGGAATTAAAATTGTACAGAGACATGTATACTTAAATTTACAGTGCAGAAATAGAAATCACAAAGGATAATTACAAATACATGTTTTCCAATTGTTTCATTTTTTCCCCCAAACTACCTGTCAGTGTCAGATTAGAAATCTGAAAAACTATGGAGAGTTCCAGCCAAATTCACTACTTTTTATTCAAATCATGGGATTGCTTTCTATTGCAGTGTGCTCTTTAAATTACTCAGTATTTCAGTGACTACTAATTTTAGCTTTTTTTTCTTAGCAAATGTGACTGACAACTGAGGCAAATATATTGCTTGAAGATTAATATAGAAAAATTCTTTCTTTATTTGTCTTGGATGTTGACTGATTAGTCTGCTGCAGTGCTGCATGCTTTCAAGCATTCTTTGTCAAGAAAGCTCAAAGAACTAGGATATTATTAAAACTCCAGTTCTAGCACTTACAAGGAGAGTTACAAAGCAAGCCTCCATATCTTATCACATACTACTGGTTCCACTGTGGGTTTTGACTCACAGTATATTTACTTTCAACAGTGACAAGATTCCTGTTCTACTGATGCACCCTAAACGCCCCTAAATTTAAGAATTCCATGTACACTTTTCAACAAGTTTCCTTTGTAACTTGTACTTCCAACCTTACAAGGGAAAAAAATGAGTTAAATCTTTCATTAGTAATGGAAGATATATAGCCTCAACAAACACACTGATAGTAGTTTTAGTTCATTTGCCACAAGGAAAAAAAGATAAAGAATAAAAAAAAATCACAAAATTACTTCATGTTTTATTTTATTTAGTGTCCCTTATGAATACGAAACTTTGTATATGCTTTAATGCAAAATGTTTTCCTATGATGTCATTGTGTCTTATATATTATGGATCACATTTGGTTAAGTCAAAAGAGAAATCATCTGTCACCAGGTTCATCTTGAAATGTAAATAATCACCCTGACTCTGTTCTTCATCTCCTTTACTCGTTCCTCTGGGTTTCCTTAAACAATGCTCTCATTCATCTCCAAATTTTGAATCATCTACTATGTGTGCATTACTTTCAAATACGAATTTTCACCTCTAAATTTACTTTCAACTTACAATCTTATTTTTTCCTGTTCCTTCAAGATTTCATAATCTTGAAGAAACTTAGACACATTAACCTTCCATAATCAAGTTTTCTCACCCATTTTTCTTTAACAATATTTTCCATATATGTCCTTTCATATGTCTTACTGCAATTTTTTTTATGCCAGGCTTCATTATTAAAGTATTCCTATAATTCCTAATTGGGCTGCTTTTATCAATCCTGACACTCCCATGGGGAAAAAAAAGACTTTTTAGAATATAGAATATTCATGGTTTTCATTGACATTAACACCATGATAAAGAAATAGAAATTAGAGTCTAGGAATATCAGTAAAAAGGGATCCAAGCCAATTATTCAGGATCCCAATGGAAACTATGCAAGCCTATAACCTAGGAGTATGGAACAAGTGAAGGTAGATTTAGCCATACAAGAACTGTAACCTAGCCTTGAGCAAACTCAATTCCTGATCAGATTAATGACACCAGATTCTACCATGTGGTTCTAGGGTAAACTTTGTTTCAAAAAATAAAGATAATATTTTTTAGATCCCATACAATGTGTTTTGTTTAACTGAAAAAATTACTAGGCATGCTAAGTATCATGACCAGAGAAAATACTGAAATGAACTATTATTTAGCAAATTTATTAAAGTAATCAATGATAGACTTTAAGACAGCTTTATCTAATATTTTTAAATTTATAACATATATATAGTCAAAGCTTCAAAAGAAGATGAGAAAATGGAGAAAAACTATTTCTAAAAGATCACTGATTTTCAAAAGCTGTTCCAAAAAACCACTATATTAAAAAAAATCTCTCACTCTCCAAGAAGAGAAACAAAAACACACACATACATATACAAACACAGCCCTACAACCAACCACATGATAAAAAAAGCTACTGAAAGACAGACAAAATAAAATATTAAAAACACTAAAAAAATTATCTTTAAAGGAACGACAAAGACCACTGATGTTTCAATGTAATTATGGACTAAGACTATGGAATATTTTTTAAATGAGAAAAGAAAACAACTGTCAAACTTGAATTCTATATCCTTTAAATATCATTTGAAAGTGAAAGCTAAAGATGGTTCCATACAAGAGTAGCTGGGAGAATTTGTTAACAGATTGAAACAGAGGGGGGAAAAAGATAGTTACAAAATGCTATAAAAATGACTCCAGGTAGCAATATAAAATACAGGAAGAAATTTAAAACAATAGAATTTATCTGAGTGATTGGAATGTAGTATGATGATGAATTTTATGATCTTACAGCGGTGGACAGCTCTTCATTATGATCGCTAAAGTGTCAGTCTCCTCCATTAGTGTTACTTCCATGAGGACAAGAAATTGGTCTCATTTTTTATTGTATCACTAGTGACTAAGATGACATATATATAGCAGTACTCCACAACCAATTGTTAATTATTAAACTAAATGAGTCGTTGTACCATATTTAAAAACTCTATACAAAAGAGACATGACTTTAGCTGTACTTATTTCTGGGAAAGAAGAAAAGGGAGAAAGGGAAGAGATACAAACACATAATATTATGGAACTAACACCAAGATAAGGGTAAGAGTTCAATCCTACTGTTGCTTCTAGTCATAATATACTGGAAAGCAAATTTTATATCTGTGATACAGAAAAGGCAGCCAGGTTTCCTTTGGAAATGTTTAGTTATTTTAATTTGTGTATCAATACTGTTTCAAAGTTCATAATAACAACACTAAGATCAACATAGTAAGGCCAATGATGCCCACCATGAGAATTACCATACAGAAAAGGAATGAAGGTTGGTGCATATGTTCAGCAGGTGTATAATCAGTGCTGTTATCCCATTAAGTTGAAATGGAATAGTTTTTACTGTAAGTGGATAATGTGACTCCCTGCTGTCAACTCGGAGTGCACCAGCACGGTATTACTCTTCATCCAAGTGTGGTTATGAACTCATGCTATTTTCTCTTCAACTTTGGGATAAGATATATTGCTGTCACAGTAAGCTAAGAGTAAGGAGAAGTCACAATATTATACAAGTAAGCTGAGAAAGAGAAAACAGCCTTGGACACTTGAAAATAAACCCAACTACAGACTCAATGATAAATTTCAAAAATAAATAATTGGTAAATAAATTAAAATTTCAGATCACCTATTTAATTGGAGTTTGCATACTGGTCCTGATATTTGAAGGATAAAGAAAAAAATATGTACATCACATGTTACAGGATTGGACAGGAAGTCCCCAACAAGTATAAGTTTACTTATACTTATTCCACTGAAGTTTTAGATAGTGCTTATCATCTAAATGCATCAATTGAATGTCATTAAAAGGAAATACCTTATTATTTGAGAATTTCACATTGATCTATCATTAACTCAGTTTAAGTAGTGATTACTTAAAGAAAGAAAATTCTCTATTTAAAATTATGTTATTTGTTCTTTATTTCTATAAACAAATTTTGAAAGTATACACACACACACACAATCTTGTATAAAATCCTTATCTAGGATATTCCTCATTACTAATTGCTATGGTTCCATAATTCTTTCTCAACCAATGAGCTTGGTAGATTAGTTGTTTTAGACCCACTTTTGTCCTTGTTTGTCATGTCTATGTCACCAGGGTGTTGGAAAGATTAATTAGTTAGCATGCAAGAGCCTTTGAAGATGAAAAGCACTCTGAATTCGCTAAGTAGTGCTAGCATTCCTCCATGGTACATATTTTCCCCTTTATATTTGCAAAAATTCATTCACCTTCAGTTAACCCTTTTTGCTAACATTATGTACCTAGATCGGTTTTTTAACTACCCTTATCTTTTCCTTCCCAAGACAAAATATTTACTTATATCCTCATTTCTCCACTTAGATTTCCCTACTCTTATTTTTTCTGACTGAGAGATGCTGATATAACTTATAAAATCCTACTAATTATTTTCTTCCTACTTTCCTTTTTTGTATTTGTTGGAATTGTGGGTTGGTAGACCAAAATATAATTTAAAAGTCACTATTATTAGATTTTAGAGGCTAGCTCGTAAAAATCATTCATTTGGATCAATGTCACAGACCATGGGGCAAGCAAATCCATGTGTGTAATTCACCGGTCAAGAAAGAACTGGGTTGGTTTTTTCCCCCATAATAAGGAGTTATTTAAAATGTATGAGATTGAAGCTTATGTTAAATAAATCTTATGAGGTGTTCTCAAGTATTTCAACTTCTTACCTTGGATACAGCTAGTAGCACTCGCGGCTCCTAAGTTGTGACTCCTCAAGTCAGAGGGTGAGTAGCTCCTGCAACAAAGAGTCTGTGATTAGATCCTCATTTTCAATAAGTAACTAAACATAGAGATATTTATCTAGAGTTATTACAGTTATTTTAGCTGCTTAAAACAGACGTGGTCACCTTGATTAAATCTCGGAATTTTCTTCACCTCTCTGACTATGAAGAATCCAACCATTATTTTCCTATTATTTTGGGGGCACTTTTTATGTTGATTATAAGTGAGACTGTAAAATATTTAAATGTATCAAGAATGTTTAACTGTACCAGCATTTTAATAGGTGTTTTTCATGTTATTCTTAAAGGATGTCCTCCCTGAGAAATTATGGTACTGACTAATATCTTTATAATAATCAGAGGGTTATAAAACACAGCTATATGTAAATGCAGTTGTGTTTGCAAAATGAGTTCAATTTGGTTAGTATTTAAGCATATAATAATACATTTCTCTCACTTCCTGTTTCAAATAGATTAAACAGAAACCCAAGAAAAACCTAAACTAAAAATAGAATGGAAATTTATCTTGACACAATATATTTATCATTATTGTATATAACACACACATTCATGTGTAGGTATACATGCCTATTATAATTACAATTTTATAGGAACGCATTTTTAAGGCAATTCCATTTTCTTTGTTTTGATGAAGGAAATCTTAAATTAATGTAAACAATTTGATGAGTTTAGAGGTAATAAAGCCATCATCACAATCTATGCTATAAAACCAATCCACCACCTCACACTGTGTCCTCATAGGATCTTAACTCTAACTACTTTTTATCAAGCTTCTCCTCCTTCTATTATTATTATTATTATTATTATTATTGTTTTGTGATGCACTCCTAAGATCTATCCTTGGTAACATTTTAAGCGTACAATCAGCATTGTTAACTAAAGGCACTTTGACTATGTGGTATATAGATCTCTAGTACTTACTCATCTTGTATAAAAGAACCTGTACTCTTTGACTTATACCTCCCCAATTTCCTTTCCCCTTAGGCCCTGGCAACAACCATACCATACTATTTCCATGAATTTGAACATTTTAGATTCATCTTTTCAGTGTAATCAAATGCATTTCTATTTCTTTGGCTTATTTTGCTTAGGTTCATCTATGTTATTGGAAATAACTGAATTATTCTTTTATAAGGCTGAATAACATTTCATTGTGTTTAACTACCACATTTTCTTTATCCACTCATCCCTCAATAGACACCTATGTTTTGATACCATGTCTTGGCTATTTTGAATATTTTGAATGAATTGGAAGTGCATGCATAACTTCAAGATCCTTGTTTCAATTAATTCGGCTACATAACCACAAGTGGTATTGCTTGATCATGTGATCTCCCTTGTTTTTTTTAAGTTTTTGAGGAATTAAATACTAAATATATAAGTGGGCATTTTAAACAATATTCATTCTTCTACTATATGAATACAGAATGTCTATTTATGTATGATTTCATTTATCAATATTTTACAATTGTCTGAGTAGAAACCTTTCATTTCCTTCATTAACTTTATTTCTAAGTGTTTTTGAATTTTTATTTTATTATAAATGGAATTGTTTCCTTAAATTCCTCTTCAGATAATCCATTGTTACTGTATAGAAATTCAACTTATTTTTGTACATTGATTTTGTATTCTGTAATTTTGCTTAATTTTGTTCTAATAGATATTTTGTGAGATCTTTAAGATTTTATACATACAAACTGAGTGGATACATACAAACTGATGAGTGGATAAAGAAAATGTAAATTTCATTTGCAAAAATTATATAATTTTGTTTCTTATTATGTTATCTGGGTGCTTTTTTTTTTCCTAGTCTATCTTTCTGGCTAGAATTTCCAGTTTTATGCTGATTAAAAGGGGTGACAGTGTCATCCTAACCTTGTACTAGATCTGAGGGTAAAAGCTTCCTGTTTTTTACCCTTAGAAGTAAATGAAATAGAAAACAAAAAGTCCAAAAGATTAAGGAAACCAAAAGCTGGTTCTTTGAAAAAACATACAAAATAAACAAAGCTCTACTAGACTCACTAAGAAAAAAAGGCAGAAAACACAAATAAATAGGATCATAATGAAAGAGAAGTTACAACAGATACTACAGAAATTGAGAGGGTAAAAAGAGATTAATGTGAACATTTATATGCAAACAAGTTCAAAAACCTAGATGAGATGGAGAGGTTCTTAGACTGAATAGGGAAGAAATAGAAAACATGAACAAACCAGTAACAAGAAAACTGAAAAAGTAATCAAAGCTCTCCCCCCCCCCCAAAAAAAAAAATCAAAAGCACAGAACCAGATGTTTCACAAGTGAGTTCTATCAAACTAACACTGATCCTGGTCAAAATTCTTCAGAAAAATTGAGATAGAAGGAATACTTCCAAACAAATTTTATGAAGCCAACTGTACACTAATACCAAAACAAAACACACACATCACAAAAAAGAAAAAACTATAGACCAATCTCCCTAGTGGAGTGCCACATGCTAAAGAGTGAAACTAGACCACTCTTTCACACCATACACGAAAATCAACTCAAAATGGATAAAAGACAAAAGAGGCTCTTGACTCTTATTAACAAAATTGCAAGAGATATTTTATTTTTAAGCTTCCTTTTAGTTAACTAATATTATGAAAACATTGCAGTTCAATATCTGTTCAAAAGACTTTAAGCATCATGTATCATTTTGATACTTGGAGAATAGAGAAGCGCACCCCTAAAGGCCCTCTATGAGCCATGTGGCATTGGCAGTTCGAAGGAATGACTCTTAATCCTTCCTAATGATGAGGAGGGAATGAACAAGGTCCAATACAAATCCTGCCTTGTCTGTAAAGGTGGCCCCTCACCCACAGCCCCCTTCCCTCTTCTCATCTTAGTTACACCTTAGTTAGGAAAAAAAAAAAAAAGAAAAAAGAAAAAGAGGGAGCCTTCTCTGTAGGTCTGAATACAGCTCTTTGAGCCTGTGCTCTTCCTGAAACAGTGCAAAAGACACTGAAAATATAGCTGAAACAGTGCAACGGACAGTGACCAGGGTGAGGACAGATTACTTTCAATGGGTTCTCACCCTTGTGCATAAGTGCAAGACCACACAAGCTCAGAGTCCAATAACAGCAGGGTTTATTTAACAAACCGAAGATTAGGGGAAAGTAAAGAGTTTCTAAGGCCACAAAGGGCTAGCTGTCTCACCCTAGATAGTGTCCACAGCGTCCAGAAGTACAAAAACAGGGCTGCTCGTGGAAGATGAGGTGGCACTACCACAGCCATTGCAGCAGTCTGAAGGCTGGACTGGATGCTGGACCAGGCAGTGACATACTCAGTAGCACAAGGAGTGGACCCAGAGAACTAGAGACTGCGGTCAGCTTTTTAAGAGGTTGGGCAGACCCCGATGGTCCTCCCTGCAGGTAATGTCAGAGCGAGGGCTGGAGGCAGGTGCAGCGGCTGAGTTTCTATGAAGGTCCCTGGAGGTCTGGAAGTTCACAGAATCCCATTAGGGTGTGTGATGCTTCTGTCTTTTTAGAGGCTGTCTGCCAAATCCTTCTTCTCTCTTTAGCGGCTGGGATCAGACTGCTTCTTTAAAGGTCAGGAGTAGAATTCTTCTTTGTTCTGAGAGCAGGAGAATTCTTTGAAGACCAGCTGCTGACTCCTTCAAAGGTAGTCCAATGAATCCTTCTCTCTTTAGAGGCCAGGAGCACAATGAATCAAGCCGGCTCTTGCTCTGCCTTCTATCCTCCCCACAGAATATCCCACCCTTCAAGTCTAGTTGGACTGTTTTCAATCCTAAGCATCTGATTGGACAGTTTATTACCAATCAGTTCTTTTTCCATTTTTAAATTCTAATAGTTGCCTAATAAAGTGAGTTTGCACCTCATTGGTACATTTTAGAATCCTAGAATCGGATATGAAAGGAGAAAAGCTGAGCCCAGCCTACACTTATGTCAGGGCAGACCCACGGGCCTGTTGGCTTCCGGGAACAATGGCCAGAGGCAGTCTCACTGGAGCCCGTCCAACAAAGCCATCTTGCCCTGTGGCCTCTGGGGACTATAGGGATACAGTTATATTTGCATGACTTACCCAATTTGCACTACGTAAGTAATACATTTTTTAAATCTACTATGACCTTGAAGCAGGGTAGCACCTAAGTCCCTAGGGACCTTCAACTGGCTAAAAAAAAAAAAAAAAACAACTAACTGGGTATGGAGAAAGTACTTAATAAATATTTGTTGCCTGACTATGCCAAAATTTGTGTACCTGACTTTGCAGGAAATGTAAATCATACGTCAGTAGGCTGGACTTGACCACCTTCTAGGATGAACAGCTTTATAGTAACAGGAGCCTAAACCTCAAATGCTGCCCTGTTATAAATCAGAAGTGGATACAGAGATTGCAAAACCTTGGTCTGTTGATCTGGTGCTGACATACGTCAAGAGGTAAAAAAAAAAAAAAATAAAAAGCTTTATGTCTTTGTACTTTACTAAATCCAAATATACTAGTTTAACCTGGTAACTGTTGCCCTGTAGAAATCTGACATATTTGCCCTATTATCATATTTAATCAGCAGTCAGTGAATTTTCTGATTACTAAAAATACAGAATGCTTAGAATAAATGGTATGGCATAAATTGTGCATACTGTTAAATATTATGTGAAATTGATGAGGGTAGAGTTAGACAGACATGCAGTGTGCATATGCATATGTGAAATAGCAGGGTGGATGCACCACCTCATGTGGGACAGAGGGCAGTTAGGGGACTGCCAGAAGGGCCAGGAGAAACACAAAGGGCCAGGAGCACTGCACATCTTCCAGAGGAGACCAGTCAGAATGCAGTTAACCCTTTGGGTGCTTTCACCTCTGGACCAGGAGAGTATGGACTGGAAGGAAGGCAGACATGAAGAGAAGATCACAAGTGCATATCCCCTGATCTGGAAGAGGAAAAAGAAACACACTCGGGAAAATACAAAACAAACAAAACCCACATCAATACCTGCCTTAGCTTCATCCAGTAAAAGAATCCTTAAAAGCAACCCACTATGTGAGATCAATGTTGAGATCTCTGTGATAGGGCTAACTGCAAGGCTAGTGAGCTAAGTAGATCTCCAGAGACATTTCATCTCTTAGTGAACATGCCTCCTGGAATTTATAAGGCTACTTTTCTATAAAGGAGAAGATAATACACAGAATAATTTTTCAAATTTCTCACTTGCTTTTTTATTTGATAGCCTAAAATTGATATTTATTTTGAGAGCAGGACTGGTAATAAGAAATGAGAAATTATATAGATGATTAGAAACTATCATATGTTGATATTCTGTTCTTTAGTAAAGATAGAGAACTTTTGTAATAATTTCACATCATTTTTGACATTTGTATATTCTAAATGTTTCTAAAATTGAAATGTACATTGTGGAAACTAAAAAAAATTGCTAAAATCAATAAAGATTAATAATGATCCTTACTTCTTTGAAAAGCTAAAATAGTAATTGCATAGGGTGTTTAATATATGAATGATAAAGATTTTTTTATGGTGTACATATCTAGTGAAAATACCATAACAATATAAATGTTATGTATTTTTTCAATTTACTTTTAAATGAAGATTTAATTTCATCCCTGAGTAATGTGAATACTCTCTATAACTAAAAAGTCAACCAACAAGTCAATATATGTGTAGCATAAGTATTTACATATAATCTCTATATTCCTTGAGAAAATCTGGGTTTGCACAGCAGACTCCAAAGTGGAGAATTTTTCAGGATGTTACTAGGGATGCTGGCTTCAATTGCAAATGATTTTCTCTCCTGGCAGATGTGAATTAGCTGAGGTGTGAAGTCATTGTCATACTCTGGTACATTAGAGTGGTGCTTGGATGGAGAATCTCTAAAAAAAATAAGGAAAGAATTAAACTGTGGGAGAGCCTTTAGTGCAGCTAGAAATAGCAGTTTCTCATGACTGAGCTGAGCCAGCAACCAAAATTAAATAATGTTTTGAAAACCAATCCTGCCTCAACCATGCCATTGTACTGCCTCTCTGACATCCCTGCGCTGAAGGTAAACGCCAGGACAGACTCTAGTGTTATGAATACTGCCCTTCAAGATTGACATGCAGTCAAATTTAAAACCAGATGTCTACTTGGAAAGGAAATTAACAGACAGACCAAAACACATCACATGAGAATATTATTTATTTGATCATGGATAACTGAAATCCCTACCGCTTTAGTCTGAAAACTGTATTGAATAATCAGGAGTGATGATGTGAATATACCCTACAGTAATTAAGAGAGATTTGGTGTGCTAATATAAGATGGACAAATATGTTGCAAATATCTTTTTTTTTAATTTATTTATTTATGCATACAAGCTGGGGTACAGGCTAGAGGCGAGGGGAGGCGAGAGGGTTCACCAGAGACAGAGTGGGGAGCAGAACAGGCAGATCAGAAATACACTGCTGAGGGGAGCAGCGGGCGAGGCAGGAGAGGTCTGCCATGCCATGTGGGAATCTCCCGGCCAGGCATTGAACTTGCATTGCCGCTGCCGACGGCTCCACAGCGCAGCGCTTAACCTCTGCGCCATCAAGGAGGCCCTGTTGCAAATATCTTGAAGGCGTGTAGAAATTGGAGGCATGTAGAAATTGAGATTTATAAGTTACTAAACAAAAATAGTTTGTCTATTAATGCTTTATAGATTTTAAAGGGACAGTATGCTTTATAAATCTAAAAATGGGTATATATATTCCACAAAGGAGGTGCTCCCTTATTTTCTATGAGATGAATATCTTTTTTCAACGATGAGCCCTTACAGAAACTCGAAGCTCTTGTAGAACTTCATACTTTTTGATAACTATTTTTAGAAACAATCAACCAAAAGGTAAAAAGAATGAGGAATCTACTCACTGAAGAGTCATAACACATTATCCCTGACAGTAAAAGTGGTGAACACAGAAATTATGACACGTGGTATTTTTAAAGGAATAGCACAGGTAAGAATGGCTTTGCCCTTACATACATGGTAAGACTGAGCAATTCTGAGTTTTATTGATATATGAAACGTTTTTTTGGTATTAACGTTAAATTACAATTTAGTAAATAGTATTTTTAGCTATAAAATGTGTGATGATGATAGAGACAATATCGTCCTTTCATTAAAATTCACTGTCTCATTTCTAACAGTAAAACATTTGTCCTCATTTTACTGAAATACCATTTTCCTGGAACTTCCCTCAGCATTTTTCCTGGACTGTGGGCCAAATTGAATAATCTGCAGTGTCTCTCCTCTAAACAGGCAAAACATGGTAACAATTTCCCTTTGAATTCTGTTGATTCTCCATGTTGCAGTGTATTTTTAGGCATTTGGCCATGCCACTAGGCACCGGGAAACATGGACTTTCCACTCAGGTTATATTCATGGTCACAGACTTGATTAAGACCTGGTATTCCTATTCTCCAGAATGTAAGTTTTATTATTTCAGATACAGAGTAACTTTGAAGCAAAATACAAATTGACAATAAATGGAAAAATGAGATAAGTGAAAAAATTAAAATATTTCAATAATGCCCTGAATCACAGTCAGAAACATTAAAATTTTTCCACAAATACAAAATATTGTGGGGTAAAAAGTTGAAGACATTGTAGGACATTCCTTAAATCCTTAGTATCTGAAAGTTATTCAATTTTGACTAGAAATTTGGGTGTAAGAAAAAAAACTTGGGCCTCCCTGGTGGCACATCGGGTTAAGACGCAGCACTACGAAGCTATGCAGAGCCACTGCGGCACGAGTTCCAGCCCTGGTCAGGGAGCTTCCCACATGGCGCAGCAGACCTCTCCTGACTGACTCGCTGTTTCCCTCAGCAGTGTGTTTCAGTAGATCTGTCTGTTCTGTCCCCCACTCTGTCTCTGGTGAGTCCTCTTACCCCTTACAACTCTGGCCTACACCCCAGCTTGTATGCATAAATAAATAAATCTTTAAAAAAGGATTTTTTTTCAGTTTTTTTCATAGAACATGAATTTAATTATTGTAAGTTGGAAGCTTATTAAATCTAAAATAGAATGTTTACTGTCTATAAAGTATATTCTTCCCAAACAAAAAGGTCACAATGTATTTTTGTCATAAATTTTGTTTCTGGGCTAAAGGTTAGAATTGCTTAAGATGACTGATCCAAGTGAGGGAAGATTTGGTGCAGTACAGGGCAAGTAAACAAATGTGTTCCTGTTGTCCAGAACACCTGCAAATGTGCCATTCCTAGTTCTCAGATGCTGCTTTTTCCTCTTTCTGAATTCCAAATTCTTTGACCTGGTTAAGCAAATACTCAGTGGAAGGACAGCTTACATTTCATGATGAAATACAAGGGAAAATAATACACACCTTGTCTTTCTATGACTAGTGCAAATATCTAATCATTCACTCCATTTCATGACCCACGCTGGGTTTAAACAGCTAGAGTCTGTCTGCCGGGTAAAAATACTTAATGTCTCTTTTGAGAAGAAATTAACTTCTAAAACAGACTGAGGTGAAATGCAGTTCTGTCTTCTGTTCTCAATGCACCCATTTTTCTTTTAATCTTGTTCTTCCATTAAAGCAGAATGATAACTTGGATCTGTGCCTTGAGCAAACTTCACTTACAAGGTGCAAATTCTGGATACTGTATTATGAAGAGGTAAACTACCCTTGCAGAAATTCTAAAATCAGTTAAGTTCACTGCTCAAGAGCAGAAAGGGGGTAAATTGTGTTTTACTTCCTAAGTCATTTATTGATCTGTGTCTGTTTTCCTTAACTTGCACAATCTTGCTGGATGAGTACCAGTGCAAAGTTATTGGGGTCCAAACAGCTCAGTGGTAGCAAATCTTAACACATTTGGGTGTATGACTCAGGTTCACAGCCAGTGTGAATATGGGTTTGCACCCTGGGATAACATGAAGGAATATGTGGAGGGGGAAAGTGGTTTTGCTGTAGGTTTCAGCTAATTGACCAAAAATAATCTTCATTTGCCAAGATGTTTAATTACTTCTGAAATGATAACTGGGTTCTACAATGCTTGCTGAATGGAAATATAGGAAGAAGCCTGATTTGTGAGTAAGAAGTAGAACCAGTGGGATATATAAGTGATGATGATGAAGGTGATGATAAAGAAGATAGATGATAAACAGATACATAGATAGATGAAATGAGATTTCTTATAAGAATTTGGCTCAGATGATTAAAGAGACTAGTGAGTCCCAAGATCTACAGCGTGAGTCAATAAGTTCGAGGATCTGTAGTATAGTTCCAGTCTAAAGTCCAGCAGACAAGAGTCCAGGAAAAGTCAAGGTACATCTACATGCTAAAAAGGAGGAATTCTCTCTTACACAGCACATGGTCAACTTTTTGTTTTATATAGACTTCCAAGTGATTTGATGAGGGTCATTCAAATTAAGGTGGGCAACCTGGTTTTTTTCCAATCTATTAATTTAGATGTCAGTCTTACCCAAAAACACCCAGAATAACATCTGATGAAATATATGGACACCCCATTGCCCAGTGAGGTATAGACATAAAATTAACCATCATACTACAGTGCTAATTCATCTGATGTGCAGGACAATGCTCAGTATGGTTGACGTAACCTCAAGTTTACCCCCAGTACACTCTTGACTTCTACTCACAATAAATGCATAGGACATTTAGATGCGTTTTCTTTTTTTCTTTTTTGGCTTTGACATCAAATGAAATCACTTGTATTCCCCATACCTAGTTTTAACTTAAACTTTTACTTATATATATATTTATGACATTGACTTATTTCACTTCTTTAGAAATCTCATTTTTTTCCTGATAATCTTCACCATTTTCTTTAAAGTCAAATGTTCTAAATACAAAACTAATTTTCATTATATATTAACAACAAAACTACAATATATTAAATCAGTGATGATTATTCTTGATGTAACTAGTCAACCAAAAGATAAAGTCAACTTACCTTTGACACAAAAACAAAAAAAATTCAATGAAGATAGGCTTTTCAACAATAGTACTTCAAAAATTGTGAAAAAATGAGCACAGATCTTATCCCATTCACAAAAACTAACTCAAGTGTATCACAGAACTGAATGACAATGCAAAGCAATGAGAAGAAAACATAGGAGTAAAATCTCTATAACTTTGGATTTCGTAATGAGTTTATTGATATTAGACCAAAAATATGATCCATGAAAGAAAGAAAGTGATGCTTTTGTTGTTGTATATTAAAATGTAAAACTTTTACTTTGCAAAAGGGATAACCCTGGTGCCTGTTGAGACCCAACCTGCATACAACAAATATAAAAATTGTTCATGAGTTTGGAAGATAATTGGATAGATTACAGACTTGAAAAAAAGTATCTGTGTTATAGATGTATAAAACAACTTCACTGAAAGAGGTAAGGGGAAAAAATGTTGACCTTATTAACTTTGGAAATTGAAGAGTCTGTAAAATAGAAGACAAAAAGGAATTGCGCATAAGCACTGTGTTAGAGTTGATGTAGTTGTTTCCTACAGGGGTCCAGGATTACATAGACATATCAACACCAGAACTGTAAACCTGGATCCCTGTGGCAAACACAGATACACACAAGTGCACACACACACACACACACACACACACACACACACACACACACACAAACACACACATTAGAATGGAACACCTGAACAAATGAAAGGTGGATGGTAGAAACAATGTTACTCTCCAAAGGAATTCGAGTTTTCAACTAAACTAATAGAAAGTTGCAATGTGTGTTTATATGAAGGTTAATGTATATATATTTCCTTCATTAGTCATATCAGTATCCCTAGAATAATACAGTAGCATTGTGCACATCAAACACCTAGATCTTGGTTTCTAATACACCAGGGATACATGAAGAACTTATTGGTTCTGGGTTTGAGTCAAGAAATATAAAAGGGATGCTGGAGTATTCTGTAGTGCCAAAAAATAAAGAAAGCTAAAAAAATGAGTCAGTGTACAGAATTCCCAATGACCAAAGCTGGAACAATTTGAACAACAAATAGAAGTATTTGATTATAACCAAAGCATAAATATCCATGATATAAACATATGATTCAATAAGTATATTAGGGAATAGGAACAACGCCCCTGTAGAAGAATTCCAAATACTTTATGTAGATATTCTGTCCCTGAGAAGGCGAAGTATAACACCCCCTACTCAAATGTGGGCTGAACAAAGTGACATCCTTCCTAGCCTTATAGTACAAAAAGCAGGGAAAAAGGAGTAACTTTGTAATACATACCTGATGATGACAAACATTACCTACGCTAGATGATCAAGGTGAACACCTACAGTTATTTTAGTCATGTTGCTAGTATATCTCCTTGATATGTGAAGAAAACGGTACTTTGCTTCTGTAATTTTCCTCACAAATACTCATATCCCACTCTATACACTGAAAAATGATGGACAAACCTCACTGAGGGACATTCTACGAAGTAACTGACAAGTATTCCTCAAAATGATTAAAATCACTAGAAATAAAGAAAGTCTGACTGACAATCTCGGGGAGACTGAGACATGATGACTAAATGTAATGTGCTATCCTGGATGGGATCCATAAAAAGCCCATTAGGTAAACTCTGAAGAAATATGAATAAAATATGATCTGTATATAATAATAATCTATCAATGTTGACTCTTTAATTTGAGCAGACAAACCAAACTATTGTAATGCAAAATTACTAACAGAGGAATCTAGATGTGGAGTATATGGGGACATTCTGTATTATTCTCACAAAGATAATGCAAATCTAAGAAAAACTTTTCTAAAAATTGATTTTAAAAAATGAATGTATTATCTAGTTACAAACTACTTTTAAGTTTTATTTCAAGCATCCCACTATAAGGACTATAGCACTGGTTAACACATTTTTACAGAAGTCATGTTACTGAAATAAAATTAGTCATTTCCTATCAATTTGTATGTGCTCAACACGAATATGACAGTCAAATTCTAATTTTGGCTCTAGTTTTTTTTTTGTAATCTGCAGTAAATGGAAGTTTACATCACAAAATGCATGCCAATAGTAATAGGTCTATGGTTAATACCTGTGAAAAATCAAGTCATAGACTACTTCTTAGATTTCTTCACTTGTCTCTTGTACAGCTGTTTAGGAGCATCTCTGGGGAATGTCCAGGAGTAGTCAGCCAGCACTGTAGTGGACCATTTTCCCTGGTGTCTTTGTTCCATTGATGTGATATCTTGATGAAAATGTTCACTTTGTTCATCACTAATCATACCAGTTTTTAGGGAAGAAATCCAGATGGGAATGAAGGAAGTGGATCTTTAGAGACATACTGAAGCCAAGTTTCTGATACTGCATCAGCATGTCTTCTACTAGTTCCTTGTAGTTTTCTGCCCTAACATTCCCAAGAAAGTTTGTCAACACTAAGCGAAAAGCATTACATGCTTGTTTCGCATCACCCTGCAGCAAATTGTAGAGCTGGTCATCTTTGAAGAGCTCTCGAATCTGAGGACCCACAAAAACTCCCTCTTTAATCTTTGCTGAGTCGAGGAAATTTTATATGTGTGTGTGTGTGTATACACATATAAAGTAATTGTGACATCTTCTAGAATATTCCATTGTTGGAGTCTTGATCCTAGCAATTCTGCCTTGTTCTTGGATAAGTCCAAATCACGAACCAGGTCATTTAGTTCTTCCTGTGTTAGTCTGTGTGGGGTTGATGATGCACCACAGTGAAAATCTGGATCACTGCATGCTGATGGAACAGAAGAACAGGTCGGCTCACCCTTGTACTCATCAGATGAATCAAGAGAATATTCTGCTGGAGGTTCTGGAATAGGAAGTCCCTCACCATGTGGAACGGATCTCAGTGCAGATGGAATGTTTGGGTAGACTATTCTCGACTCCTTTTTCTTCGTTATTCCACCAGAAAGAGGAGGAACCAAGCAGAAGGAACAGTCTTTTATGTGGTTGCTTGGCTCTCTCCACACCATGGGGACTGCAAACGGCATGGATGGTCTTTTGCCATTTAACCACTGTGAAAGCTGTGCTGTACATGTAGCACATTATATATGCGGGGCCCAAGGCTTGTCTTGGTCATCAACCTTGCATCCGAAGTCATGATGATAAGCCTTCTTCACTTGAGAAGTGATACTTTTCTTCTGGTTGGCAAATGTCACTTCCCCACAAATAAAGCAGAAATTGTCCACGCTATTAACACGCTTTCGAGGCATTACTGTTCTGTATTGTGCCTAAATGGAGAAAATAATAACAGTTCTATGAAACAGTAGCTTAAACTGTCTTGCACAAAGTCTGAAATATTTTCAATGTTCAACCTTTCCTTCAGGGCTTACTTCAGCTTACTTCAGCAGCCGCCTGGCAGTAGTATTGCAGTGCATCAGAAAATGATGCAATCAACTCTGGATGATGTGTGCATGATGGTATTATGCAATGCAATGCAATATTACATCATTCTAGGCTGATTTAGGTTGTTGCAGACCTACTGGATAAATTTACACGGTGAAACATATAAAATGAATTATATGAAACATCTTTAAAACAAGAGCTAATAAAAGAATTTCAGGGTTATATTCATGTTCAGCACACCAAGATACTACAGATTAGGGCCTTTTTTTTTAAGTCAGTAACCATCTCAATGTTGACCAGTGTTATCCAAAATTCCATTTTGAAATTTATTTTATAAATACTATTGTTTTAAATAAATGTACTTAAGTTAGTTTAAGAAGTCAATCATATTGACTAATTGATGTTTTCCCTATTTTTTATGAGATCTTTTAAAAAAATATTTCAAATGAAAATACTAATATCTCAGGGGTAACCTTGCTTTCTAGAAATTGAAGCAACAACAGATTGTTTTATGGTTTGGTTGACAATTTATTTCCCATGCCCAAAAGCTTTTTAGTATTGTGTTCCACAAATTTAAATGTCAAAATAATATAAAATAATAGAAACCTGAATAAATTTTTGAATTTGCTTACCATCAAGCAAAACCTATCTAATTAAGCAAATCAATGATAGTCTATCTTACTTCTGTTAAACCTCTCGAGAAGACATTCTGATTCTTTTCCTAATATTTAATAATCCCTTTCAAGGTTCCTTTTAAGTCTGAATTTAATCCATTTTGCTGCTGCTTAATTCCACTTTTTCTATGATTTTTTTCAAGTGAAGATAGAAAAGAGTTACTGGCCATTTCCTGTGTAGCAATCATGGTGTGTATGTAAAGATTACCATTAAATAAACATTCTTTTTGGTTAAATCTACATAATCCCTTAAATCTTCAATTCAAAGCCAATCTTTTGCCTTCTTGTGGGTACTTTTTCTTTGAAATTTTTTCTTATTTGCTAGTCTTGTCTAAGTTCAACACAAAAGAGTTAAACTTGACATTTATTGTGGGTCTGCTAATCCTAAACGGCCTATCTGGCCACCATTTAGTTATCTACAACTCTGCATTCCTACTCAAGGTCAGAACTGCCTGTTCAATCAGCTATAGGAGCCCAACACTACAAGGTGCCTTTCATCTTCTAAAGCAGATCACTTTGGGAAGGGCGTGCATCAAGAGGTATGACCAGAACATGGTGGTGGTGGTGGAGGGGGGGGCTGATGACAGATGCATAAACTTACTCCTGAATAGGAATCAGGAGGTATGACTAGGAATGCCTGGGGAGCTGAGGACCCATGTATGACAAAGGGCCCCAGAAGCTGATCAATGGACCGCCTTATCAATAAGATTGATACCTTGACTGGGGAATCTAAGGCTTGACCTCAATTATGATACTGAGTCATCAAGCAGAGAAGAAATGCCTGGAGAGCAGACCCACACGCCCTGATGCTATAGATAACAGGATACACTTATTTCTACTTTTGCTCTTCCCTTTTCTCTTTTTCTTCCCCTACAACTGATGCTGTGATTATTTTATCAATAAAATGACCAGGATCTCACTCATTGAGCAGCATCCTTGCATTCCTAGCCTGCTCCACCACTCTGGTGTATCTGCGTGGTGTTGCACCCAATGCAACAATTTATGACAATATATTTGAAAGCCACTGTTTTCAGTGGGAATAAAACAAAACAAACTAGTTTATGAAAGAATATTGTTATCTAATTTTATCACTGAGATTGAATTTTACTGAAACACTTCCAATTAGAATTTCAACCTTGCTTTTGTGCAAAAGGGAGTGTAAAATCTGATAAAAGAATATTATTGAAGAACAGTCCCTCCATCTGAATATTAAAAAAACAGATTATTTATTGGGACATTAGTTTGAAGGGTTGATTTGCAAATTTACCCCAAAATAATGCAGTAATAGAAAGAAATACTTGATATTTTCCCATCCCTACTGACTCTCATTCAGGCAGCAAATTTCCCTGGACTGTGAATAGGCTTTCCTACTGCTTATAGTACCTGTGCCACATAACTTTAGAAAAAAATTTACTGCTTTTGTCAAATAGGCTAAAGAAACATGCCACCTTCTCCTCTGGACTCTAGACATCCTCTCCCATGTATCCCCTCCACTTGGGTCTACATGAATAGGATTAATTTATTGCTTTCCTAACTTCAATGAGTTATTTATAGGAGCACAAAGGAGAATATAGATTAAGCACTTAGAACAGGCCCGGCATCTTCTAAGGACTCAGAATAAAAAAGTTAGCACTTCTTTTAAAAAGTAATTTGTAAATTACCAATTTGAAGATTTAGAACCATGACAGAAAATCTTCTTGCCATTTTTTAAATAAGAAGTCTTTTTTGATAATTGTTCTACTTGTTTTGCTATTTAGAATTTATTCAACTACCTGTAAGACTCAAAACCTGAAGGGTTTACCAGGCGAAAAGGTAAAGTTGACTCTCAATCTCAGCTCTAAATAGTGCTATACTCTTAATCTGTTTGCAAAATCAAATTTAACCTTGTGGTTAAGATATTAAGTTCTCTGACCTTCGACTATCCTTTACTCCCTCCAGCTCTCATAATAAATTTCAGTTCCTTGAATTTCCTACCTCTAAGTCTCTGGAAAAGGGCCATGGCTTCACTCTTCTTTCAAATCCTCTATTTCCTCCCTTTCCATTTCTCACAAGTATAAATTCTCTTTATCCCACCCACAAAATCTTAGAACCTCACCTGATAAACTTATGTATGTTCCATCTGGTCCATGACTTACAGATGTGTTGACAAACCACAATACTAATATGGCCAGTGTTGCCATTGCATATATGTTTTCTAATCAGAGAAATAAGTATTGGAAATAAAGGCATAATACAATGTGCCCATGAGGTGCTTTCCCAAAACACAAATTGAGGCTATTTATCAACCTTCTGTTAGGTTCAGTTAAGACACTCCAGAGGAACGGTTCATATCTCTTACGCACACTGGATCCTCATGTGATAAGGCATTACATCATCTCCAAAGATGAAAATTACTGGGCTGCAGTTTTCAACCCTGTCATCAAGGAGAAGACACTTAATAATATTGGGGTTTGGGGAAGTAGTTCTTAAGAAAAAGTAGTCTTAAGTCTCTGTTTATCAATATTGATCTGTAAACAGCATGAAGTTAAGGCAATAATTGCAGACCTTTAAAATACTCCCAGCTAACTTATCAAGGAAATAGAGATAAATTTGACATTTGTGTCATGAGACATCTGGACACCCAAAGAATTTCCACTACAGGGATTTTTCTTTTCAAGAGTGAGTGTTTTTTTTTTTTTAAACCTAATCTTCCTCCACTTCTATCTCACACTTTGACATGTTCAAACCAAGATGCTCACACCTATTCCTAAGTAATAATTCTATTTTAAGAATATTTTTAAAAACTATATTAATGCTATAAAAATACATGTTCATGGTTTATCTTTTGATTTTTAGTATATTTAGTATATTTTTAATATATTTGAATCTTTAAAAAAAAATTTTATTTATGCATGCAAGAACTAGGATGTAGGCCAGAGGTGCGGGGGTTGAGAGGATTCACCAGAGACAGAGTGGGGTTCAGAACAGGCAGATCTACTGAAATACACTGCTGAGGGGAGCAGTCTGCTGGGCCATGTGGGTCAGCTCCCTGGCCCAGATAGAACTCATGCTGTAGTGGCTGGCCACAGTTTGATAATGCTTAAACTTTAACCCCTGCACCACCAGAGAGGCCCCTATTTCAATCTTCTTAATGAAAGGATCCATCACAATACATGGGTGTCCACGACGGAATTCATAGTATCAGAATAAAGTTGCTTTTTACAAGAAGCCCAAACCTCTGGCTCATGGGTAGTTTGCAAATTTAATCACACACCTTGAGAAACTTCATCAGTGGAAAGGACCTTTTGTCACGGCTCAGTCACATCCCCTCTACCAGGAGCAATATTCAGAACTGTGGTGGAATTCTTAAGGAATGTGGGTAACTTCTGCTCAAACCAACACATTAAAATACCAAAATAATACACATGGAGTGCTACATCAAATCTGACTAACATCCTTTTTATAAAGAGATTGCTTTTGGGTGGAGGGGGAATTGTATTTTTACACTGTGCTAAGGGGCTTCTAAACTATCTTCTGCTTCTCAGTTACCTGTCACAGAGGGTCATCTAACTGTAAAAGGGAAACATTTCCATTTTATAAATAGAAAGGGGCATTACAAATATATTTTGCCTAAAGAAAAGCATTAATGAGATAAATAAACCCTAATTTTGGTAAAGTGTCAGCCAAAATATGTTCATCACTGTCAGTGTGAGTCAGTCAGGCAGTGTGCCAATGTTAAAGAACAGCCCAAGGCTATTGCTAAATTGGGATTATGAAAGTTGTCTTCATACTCAGCGTCTATATTTTCAAGGAAGAAGCAGGATGACTTTCCCCTACTCTGTAAAAAAGAAAGTCTGAAAATTACCTGGAGGAAAGCCTACCTGATTATGTCATATTTTAGTTACAATCATCACTCCATCCCTATGTGACCACTGGTGTCTCCAGAAATAACTGCTCTATCCCATAGGCCAAAAGTTACATTGTCTAGTGTCTAGTGCTTTTGCTTGAATCTTCAATTTGCCAAGTAACTCAACGACTGTTAACAAATCACCTAACTTCCTTGTACCTCAACATTATGTATAAAGCAAAACAAAGATAATGGGAAAGAACTTGGGGCTTTTGTAAGAGTCAGGAAAAATAGTAAAGTGAAAATTTCTTAGCTGAGTACTTAGCACACAAATCAATAAGCATTATCTATTATTAATAGAAATACCTAAAACGTTTTTCCTGACCTCTATTATTGACATTTCACTCACTACAATGGATTTCATTTATATACATATCTCACTACCTCAATGTTCTGTGTTGAAACATCTCTAAATTCATCCAGCACAGTACCTAAACCAACTCTCTTTGTATAACAATCTTTTTTTCCTTGTAGTGAGAAGACTCCATAGTAAAATATTTTGCAAATCTTTAAAAATATTTTCATTTTGCTTAAAAGGTGATATTCTTTTAACCTATTGTTGATCATTTATCACTCTGCATTAGAATTTATCAATATCTGATTTTTAAATATATAATCTAAATTATAGGCCAACAAGAAACACTTGTGCTTTAAGATTATTCAAATCGGAGATTTAAAGTCTGCCACATCCAGACTGAGGATGATATTGAGCAAGGTGCCTTTGGATAAAATTGCACAAGAACCTAGCATTGAAGTGTTCACCTTTTTCCCAAGAGGTGGCCCTTACTGGGCTATGCTTTGGTTTGGCATGATGATACTAACACAGCGTCATTAACCATCGCAAATAGTGAATACCTACAGATATCTAGAGAAACTGAATGTGTTTATGAAATATGGGGTTTATAGTTAATTTATGGTATTTTATCTCTCCTTTATATCTAAAATTGATAATGATTTTGCTTTACTACTTAGGAACATAGTAGTTTCTTGATCAATATATTCAATAGATATATCTTTTAATAATCACTAACTGAATTTTCTTGCTAATATGAACCAAATAAAGACAGCAGTGGGACTGGATGTTCTTTCTCCTCGGTACCTGAACACAGCTATTCCCTGAAGATCTGGGAGGTTTGAATCAGGAAAGATTTCTGCTGTCAATGATCTGTGGATCTTTTCCCAGAAGACATCAAAACTGTGTAAGAGAAATACCATACAACTCAGGAAATAGAATAATTTTCACTTGTACTATAAATAATTTTATCTTTGGAGGATGTGATTTTATATTTAAAGTGAATTAAGCAGCATAACAGAAATGAGTTTGCCCTTGATGCAATGATTAGGTGACAATTATTGATTAGATTCAATTTTTAAATTATAGCCTTTGCATCATAGGATATGAGCAATTGTGACAAATCCCACCAATTATTCTAATAATTTAGTCAGATCTAAAGGCCTATATTCCTTTCATACTATGCTACACTAAGTATTATTTTTAATTTAATTTAAAATTCGTGGGGATAAAGGAGGCAAATGGCAGGGTTTTTCTTATAATTCTTCATTCTTTTACACTGAGTTCTTCCACATCTGTTTTAAGGCTCAGTAGACAAAAAAAAATTTTCTTCCTAGGAACTGACTACTTTGTACATAAAGCAACCACAATACCATCATTCCTTCAGATAAAATGGGAAGATAGAAAAACACACAGAGAGATGTAAACAAACACATATAAATGCACAAAGACATATGGAGACACACACACACACACACACACACACACACACACACACACACACACACAGTCACAGATCAAGAGATCATTGTAGGCCAGAACTTAAAATAGAAATTGAGTTGCTGAAGTTTATAGAAACTAAATCCAGGCCAGGGTTGACAGAGACCAAATCAACAGCTATTAACAGAGACTCTGAAGAAGGTCTCCTAGATTTATTTCAGATTATTGCCTATCTCCAGCAAATGGGGCACTTAAACATTTCAACAACATTGTTGGTTTAACCTTTCTAGTGTAGGTGCATTCATTACTTTGACCTTTAAAATCCTCTCTGATTATGCAACTCAGTTGTGGGCAAAGTATGCATATATCTCTGCTGTTTAAACTGCTTAATAAACTATCCAAAATTTGGTGACTTACTAACACAATTATTGTGTATTATCTCTCAGTTTCTGGAGGTCAGAACTTCTGGGGCTGCCTGGCTTACAGAAAAACTAGAGGTTGATGCTTAATACAAGAAATATTCACAATTTTAAGCATGGGTAGAAACAACTGTTATTGAAAATAAGCATCTTCTTGCCTTCTCTTACAAAATCATTTTCCCAAAACCTATGAAACTCTTTTCTGGATTATCTGACTTGAAAACAATTCCAACCTAGCACTGATGGAAATTAGAGTAATTATTAAGTCAAATGCAATAATTAATTTATGCTGAAATATTTCTGCAATCAATTGATATGACACTACCTAGCTTAACACTAAGATGTTTGCTTGGTATTTGACAGATATTAATGCTGACTAGGAATCAGAGTCTTTGAATTAACAAAACCCACTTTATTGAGGGCAAGTTAGGTTTTTATCAATCAAAATAGTATTTTTCTGAGTAACAGTGAGAATTTAGCCTCGCATTTGAAAGTCCCCAAAGATGTGATGGGAGGTGAGAGGAGGCGTCAGGGGAGGGACACTAAACCTAGAAAAGAAGAAACATAAACCACTGTTTTTAAGCCTTTTACAAGTCTCCCAGAAAGAACTGTAGAGGAAGGGTAAAGTTAGGACTCTAAATAGAGTAGTAACAACACAGAAACTATAGCAACTGAGGGTAAATGAGTTTGTAAGAAGCAAAATGGACTTGCTGATAATTTTTAAATTATTATTTTTATTTTAAAGGTAAAACTTGCCACATGCTCTGGAATCAATGTATCAAACTATTATTCCAGGTTATTTCATAATTTTCTTATTAACATCCAATTAAGAAATTAAGGAAGGGGGAAAAAATCAGTTCTACATGTGTTTTCTATTTGCCACAATAAAAGAATCCAACCAAAAGAAAAAAAAAATTGAAGAACTCAAGAAAGACATTTTGCAGGGACAAGCACCTTTACCTAACCTCGCAGGAGAAATTAAAGTTCTATTCTCGTGAATAATGTCAAGGTTGAGGTCAGAAGCCCCAAGTAAGAGCTATATAGCAGAGTTTTGGTTTAGAAATAAGTGAATGAGAGATCAGAGTTATGCTGCCAGATATGATAAATATGTAACTTCTTCATGTAATAAATATTAATTTTTAAAACTGAGGTATTTCCCTCAGATTTCTTTCTTTTCCTATTCCCTACTGTTCTGAGACTGAGTGACTTTTTCTATGATGTTTTTGCACAGAGTATCAGGAAGAACCAGATCCCATTCTTTGAATTTACACATTTATATCAATAATCCCTACCACTCCAGAGACTTTCTCACATGTCCATGGTTTTCCATCAATATGCTTTTAAAATATAGCCAAAGCATAAATATTTTTAGTTGCCTACAGTAAAAATTCATACTGTAGGCCAAGACAAAAATAAAAGAAGACCTTCTCTCAGTCATGTTATCTTCCATATAATTCAAAGAGCACCAAAAAGGAAATTATGGACCCAGGTTCCTAATCTTATCCTGGGCCACCAGCAAGCTCACTGAGTTGGAACTAGGACTCACTAAGTCATTTCTAAGTCTGTACTCTTAACTAATTATCTAAGATAATGCCATTGCTCAATAATTATCTAATAATAATAATAATTATCTAATATATCTAATATATAATATCTAATTATCTATCTAATAAAGAATAATTATCTAAGATAATAACATTGTTAGGATTATTTGAAACTAATCCTTAAGGCTTCTGCAGTAAGGCCTAACACCTAAAACTAAAAGCCAAAATACGAGAAAATTAAAAAATAAACTGTTTTTTAAATTCTCCTTTATGAGACTCTATTCAACTATGACACACCCCACCTGGCATGAGGAGACCAGTCAGTTTCATTGCTGAATAGAGACATTAATTCATCTATGAAGTATTTATTGAGAATCAACTGTATCAATCATGGTGGCAGATGCCAAGAAAGATAGGTGTAGGTTACAACTACTCCCAAGAGTTGCTAACAGCAGACACAGAGATCTGATAAAACATGATGCTGTATAATTAAGAGATAAAACAAGTGATTGTGTTGTTAGAACAATAATGAAAAATGTCTAGCCATTTTGTAAAATGTAACAATGGGAGGGGTGAGGCTTTCGTCTCCTAGTAAAGTTATTATAAATAAACATAAAATCTATAAGAAACTGTGTTTGTCATGCAAATGCAGTTTTAAGGCAATTCCACAGTACTGCCAATCAATTAATCATCCCATTTGCACTATTCCAATAAAATTGTTGGACCTACCCTGATTGTGGTTACCTTTTAAAGAAACCAAGTTAGTGAGTGATCAATTTACAGTTTGGGGCTGTTATATGCTTGCCTGAACTAGAACACATTAAAAAAGGATATTGAGGGTTCCATCTGAAACTGAAAATGCACAGTTGTGCCTATAATAAGAAATATCGATAAAATCATGTCATGAATTTTTAACCACACTTTATACACAGGAGCCTAATCAAGTTTTCCCTTCAGTAACTAAGATCTCTTTTCAGAGATGCCTTGCTTCCAAACAGAAGCTGTTCAGATTATAAATATTCTCAAAAAGATTTATCCAATCAGATACTATTAGATGAGGAGGTCAGTTCTGTAGTGACCTATGTAAGAAGGAAGAATTTTTTGTTTTCCTTTTTTTTTCCTGTGTGTAGGCCACATAGTGTCATTATTTCCATAATTCTTTTTTTTTTTTTTTACTTTCATCTTCCTCTTTACCTGTCTTTATACCCTGCTACAGATTTCAACTGATCCAGATAGAAGGGTCCTTTTATGTGAGAAGAGGAGCACAGTTGAAATGGAGAAAACAAGGGTGAATAAGGCAAAAGTAGAACTGACAAGGTAGACAGTAGCTAAGCAGGACAAGCTTGTGAGAGCAAACTGAAGACTTGAAACTATGATGTGGACAATGGGTATCCAAGAGGAGAGAAGTTCTAGGGAGTATCATTAATTAGTGTTTCTACATTAGCTCTAAGGCAAGGTCCAGATTAGATCCTCAGGCAGCCGCATGTGCTCAGTAGTTTGAGCCAAACAAGATGGTGTCTTCCATGTGTTTTTCTGGGTCTTCTCCTTCCTGTGTCTACAGCTGAGGAGGCTATGTGTTCCCAAGAACAAGGGGTAAACATCACCCCCAAGGGACCTCCCTGGTGGCCTTACGATTAAGTCTCAGCACTATCACCACCTCAGTTTGATCGCCGGCCAAGGAGCTAAATCACACGGCGCAGCAGGCCTGTCCTGTCTCTCAGGCTGCTGCCTTTAGCAGTGTTATTTCAGTAGATCTGCCTGTTCTGCTCCCCAGTCTGTCTCTGGTGAATCCTCTTACCAGCCCCCCTCACACACACACACACACACACACCTCTGGCCTACACCCCAGTTCTTCTTTGCATAAAATGAACCTTTAAAAAAAGCTCACCTCCACCTAAATAACTGACAGAATATATCTGAATGAAGTAAAGTACCTGCCAAACTTCTCAGAGAATTTTGTTTATTCATCCAAGCCATAGAAATTTGAGGTATTTTTGCTACCATATAATATATCCTATCCTGACAAATACTGTTAATAATTATTTTGAAAGGACAAAGAAATAAAAAAAAAACTTTGTTCACCAGATGGCACAGAAAGCCTTAACTATTCACAAAATGTTTTCAAAATATTAGGTTATAAATTCTCCACACCATTATCTCACTTAAGCCAGATATGGGAAGTAGAGTTTAAAGAAACGTAAATTTTTACATGATTTCTAAGTTATGGAGCCAGATTTCAACTGAGCGGGTCTGACTCTAGAGCTGTGCCTAGAACTTAATCTCAGAGGAGTTTGCACAGGGCATTGCCTGTACAATGCAATGACTCAGCAGAAGAAATAAAAATTTCCAACTTCCAAGCAGACTGAAACTTGGCACATTAACTTTTAAATAATGAACATAATATACAGTTTATTTGATAGTAAAAATTAATGAATGTGGGCTATGGGGTTTAACAGCCTTATTATAGATTTGGCTTCTACAGTGACCATTCCCTGAGGGAAATTTTTCAGGGGAAAAAAAGGTTTCTCTCATTATGTGCATAAGTGTCACATGAAATCCAGTGCTCTCTGAAAGAGATGGTGCCTCATCTTTTTTATTTTTTTTGTCTTTTTTTTCAAATGGTAGTTGCAATATATCAACTAGCAGTAGTCTGAAGAAATTTCAAACTTACAATCAAAAAAGGCATTTCACTGAGATTTATCAGTTGTTGACTTTAACACATTTGAACTCTGTCTCTGTCTCTCTGTCTGCCCCTCTCTCTCTCTCTTTCACACACACACACACACACACACACACACACACACACACACACATTATTGAATTATTGTGAACCAGTTTAGAGTTAGTTGAAGGGTGAAATCACTTAAATGGCAACGTAGGAGAGCTCAGCCTCCTTCTACTCACAAAGATAAACAATTGGACAATTATCCACATGCAAAAACAACCCTTGGAGATCTCTGGAGCCCACTTAAGAAATTTTAGCAACACAGTGGAACAAAAAACCCGAGAATAACCAGTCAAGATGAGAGGGAATACAGCTTCATTTTGCTGGCATCATCTCATCCTGTCCCCCAGGTAGATACTGCTGAGAGCCAAGGAGCTTCTCAGAGTTTCCCTGGCCAGAAGAAGAAATAGGGTGTGCAACCAGCTTCTGCGGCAGTTAGTGCACTGCACAAAGATCTTGCTTTGGTTTCCTCCAACCCAAAACATCAAAGCTGAGTGATCGGTGTTCACTGTGTCCCCTGATACAGATAATCCAAGAAACTTTCACCACTGAAAATGGAACCAGGTGTCAGCATAGCTGTCATAGACCCCTGACATTTCATCAACATGTCTCATAGGTATCTGCATTCATTGACGCCATCTGGTTAAATCTCTCCTCTACACTCTCTGTCTCCCATTCCACTTGCAGCCTAAGAACTACACCAGCAACCAGTTCAGATCTCAGTGGCTTCACAAGTGCAAAAACCAGCCTAGTCCCCCATGGCTCACCTCCTTTGCTCTATATGCATTTTTAGGGCTAGCCCCTGGAGTTGTACATTTGTAGCATCAAGCATGACCCCATCACCACTTTCTGCTGAAATGAACCTGTTCACGGGGAGATTGTGCAGCTGAGGAGAGTCATGGCCTGCTATGGACCCCACAGCTGTTTGTGAACCTGGACTGTGGCCTGTCTTCTTTCCCTGAAAGAAGTTGTGCAACTGCACACTCTGACTAGTCTCTCAGTGCTGGAATACACTGTAGGGCATATACTAAGTAATTGCCACAGGAAAGCACATTGACAGCATGTTAGTTGGTAAGTTAGTCCTGGGCTTTGCTTCCTGCCCTGTTCCCACCATTGCATGTTTGTTTGCAGTTTTTTCCTACAACTCAACAGGTAGGTGAAGCTGGCCTCTGCACCTGAATGTAGGCCTCTCATGAGCTCCAGTCACCATTGTTAATCTCTGGTTCCTAGAGCTAGAAATATCACTGAAGATACCAGCAGCACTTTTAGCTATACAGACCCCTCACAGTATTTGCAAATACTAACAGTTGTCAATGCTGTGAAACCCAGTGTACTGAAAGGAGCATCACACCCTCTTGGATGCTGTGCTGTCATAACCCCCCCCCCCCACTTGGCACCCTGCACCACCAGACTGAGGGTCATTACCAAAGTTAGTGCACTCATTCTGGAAGAGGTTACTGATTTTCAAATGCTTAGACACCTGTGCAAGGCTACAGGGATCATGAAGTATAAGGAAGCACAATATCACCAAAGGAACAGAGTAAACCTCCTAGAACTGGCCCCAAAGAAGAGGAGATGCAGGGATTCTCCACTAAATAATTCAAATAATTGCTCTAAAGATGCAGAACACTAAGAAAGCAAAGAGAAACTATTAAATGATATCAGGAATACAATGTAAGAAAAAAAAATGAGAAGTTCTACAGATATAAAACATTAAAAAAACTAAAAATTTGATTCTGCAGAATAAAATAACTGAACTTAAGAATTCAATAGAAAGTTCAAGTAGCAGACTGCCACAAGCAGAAGAAATAATGAGTTAAAGGCAAATTAACAGAATTTATCCAAGAGCAGTAAAGGAAAAAGGAACGAAGAAAATCTATAGGATGTAGGAAATTCTATTCAGAGCAATACTGGTCCCACTATAGGAGTTCAACAGAAAAGAGAGAAAAAGTGGCAGAAGGCTTATTTAAAGATTTAATGGCTGATGATTTCCCCAGCCTGGGGAGAGGTTTAGACATCCAAATTCATAAAACTAATAGGTCACTCCTAAATTCCAATCAACAATATCTGCCAGATACATTGTAATAAAACTGTCTAAATCAAAGACAGAATTTTTAATAATGCAAGAGAAAAAAATTCTCTCTTGTAAGAGAACACCCATAAGACTCAACAGTTTTTCAGCGGAGAGCTTTCAGGTCATAAGAGAATAAGATGACCTATTCAAAATTCTGAAAGAAAGAAATTGTGAACCAAAAATACTTTACACGCAAAGTTGTCCTTCAGAAATGAAGTCTTTTCTAAATAAACAAAAGCTCAGTGAATACACCATCACTAAACTCCCCTTACCAAAAAAAAAAAAAAAATTCAGCTCCTTAAGCTAAATTAAAATATACAAAACACTGCTAAAAGGAAGTGAGGCATTAATAATTTAATATGGTGCATGTTAACTACTTAGGTGCAGAAATTAAAAGACAAAGCACTAAAATTGGCTACAATTCTAATAATTTGTTAATTTATACACAATATATACATATTTTTATTGCACTCCATTGTGCTTTTCAGATATTGTGATTTTTGTAAGACACTCCACCAGCAAAAAAGAAAAAAAGATTATGATGTACTGAAGGTTCAGATGGCTCACATTTTTAACAACAAAGTATTTTTAATTAAGATATAAGTATATATATTGCTTTTTTAAACATATGCTATTGTACATTAAATGAACTACATTATGTTTAAACATAACTTTTTATGCATTGAAAAAACACAAAAACCCTTGCTTTATTGTGATATTCACTTTATTACAAAGGTCTGGAACTAAACACACAATATCTCTGAGGTGTATCTTCATGAGATATGACTTGTGATATCAAAAGCAAAAAGGGGAAATGAAAAGATAGTTTTTGTGCATAATCAAAGTTAAATTGTTATTTAAAATAGATGGTATGCACACATAATGTTTTCTATATGCTGTATAGTAACCACAAACCATATAGAAAAACAAAAGGGAAAGGAAAAGGAATCAAAGTATACCAAAATAGAAAACCATCAATTCATAAATGAAGTCAGCAATAAAGGAAAAAAACAAATTCCAGAATCTCAGAAAACAGTAAGAGAGCATTAATAAGTCATTGCTTATCAATAATTAGTCTAAATATAAATATACAGATTTTTCAATAAAAAGACATAGTGACTGATTGTTAAAAAACAAGCACCAATTATATAGTACATATAAGAAGCTGCCTTTAGCTTTAAGGATATAAACAGACTCAAACTGAATGCCAGAAAAAGTTATTTTATGCAAGTGGAAACTAACAGTGAGCAGGTATAGCTATACATATATAGACTTTAAGCAAAAAAAGGTAATAAGACTCAACCTGCAACGTAGCACAAAAGGATGCTTCCTCTAAATGCAGCTATTGAGAAACTAAGTTTTGCTCTAAGGAAGTTGTGCCAATGCATCACTGGTGACAGGAAACAGCAACATGAATACCATGCTGTGAGGTTGGCTACTTGCTGTTGTAGAACTGCTGTGGCCTGAGCAGCAGCCATCCACTAGACCAGACAAGCTGAAAACTGGGCAGGGACTATAAGAGTGACTAGATCATGCAAATAGATTTTTTTTTTCAATAGTAGAGAGAGCACACCTACTCGCAAATGGGCCCTGAGACTGATGGTTCAGCTGTAGAGTATCAGACTGCTCATTGTGCAGGTGCAAGAACCTCCTTCACCCCTCATGTCTGGGAGAGCTGATGTGCACTGCAGAGAGGGTGGACAGAAATCAGGGCCTTAGAATTTGGACTCTCTGAAGCAGTGAATAGTATTTGCTTTGCAAATAAGGGAAGAAGAGGTATTTGACAATATTCAATATGTATTTATGATTAAAGACTCTCAATGAAATGGGAATAAAAAGAACTCATCTTGACATAAGACATTTGTCATAATTAATGTATGACATATCCACAGCTAAAATCATTTGTAACGGTGAAAAGCTAAAATCACTTCCCATAACATCAGGAACAAGACAAGGATGTCCACTTTCACAGTAGATTCAATATAGTACTGGAAGTCCTAGACAGAACAATTAGCTGAGTAAAATACATACAAAGAATTCAAATTAGAAATGAAAAAGTAAAACTATTTCTCTTTGTAAATGACATGATAATATAACTTGAAAATCCAAAAGATTATTAAAAAAAACTGATAAAAATAACAATTGACTAAAGGAAAAAACCAGGATACAAACTTAATACACAAAAATCTTCAAAATTTCTATATGGAAACAGTGAATTAGAATTAAGACAAATTAACCAAACAATCCAAACAGTCCCATTAATAATCACACCCCAAAGGATGAAATATCTGAAAGAAAATTTAACAAAGGAAGTGAAGGATCTATACACAGATCTATATAAGACAATGTCAAGAGAACTATAATAAGATGCAAAGATATGGACAGATATCATTTTACTGGAAAAAATAAAAATTTCTAAAATGCCCACATTGCCTAAAGCAATTTACATATTCAATACAATACCTGTCAAAATTTCAATGACATTCTTCAAGGAAAGAGAACAAGCAACTATAAAATGTATATGGAACTACAAAAGACCCCAAATAGCCAAAGTAATCTTGAGAGAAAAGAAGTAAAATGGAGATACTATTCTTCCAGACTTCAAACTATATTACACAGCATTAGTAATCAAAACAGTGTGGTGTTGGAACAAAACCAGAAACACTGGCCAATGGAATAGGAGAGCACAGAAATACACCCACACAAAAATGAAGTTAGACTTTGACAAAGAAGCCCATACAATGTTCAAAGAAAAGTCTCTTTAAAAAATGGTGCTGTAAAACTTGTATAGTCACATCAAAAAACAAATAAAACTACATCATTACATAACTCCATAAACAAATTAATTTAAAATAGTTTAAAGACTTGGATATAAGACCTGAAACCATAAAATAGATAAAAGAAAACATAGGAGATACACTCCCGGATGGCAACTGCAGAGATATTTTGGGGGACACAAGTCCAAGAGCAAGGGAAACAAATGCAAAAGTAAACAAATGACTCTGCATCAAACCAAAATATTTTGTATCACAATGAAAAAAAAAACCCACAAAAATGAAAAGGCAACCTATCGGCAGGAAGAAGATATTTGCACATAAAATATAGCACAAGGGGTTAATCTCCAAATGCTTAAAAAACTCACACAACTCAAGAACAAAACACCCCCCCAAAACAAGTGAGCAAGACCTATAGAAATTTCTTTAAAGATAAACAGATGTCCAACAGGCATATGAATAAATGTTCAAAATCACTTATTATAAAGGAAATCAAATCAAAATCACAATGAGATATAATCTCAACCCTATTATAATGAACTATATCAAAACCACTGGAAGCCAAAAAAAAAAAAAAAAAGGATGTTGAGTAAAAAGAACAGTATGGAAGGTCCTCAAAAGATTAAAAACAGAGGTATGATATAATACAACAATCCTTTGTTTATATTCAAAAGAAATGAAAAAAAAATTTTAAACAAACATCTGCATCCCCATGTTCATTTCAGCATTATTTACATAACTGTAATATGGAAGCAATGTCCATCATTGAATGAATGGATAAGATATACTATATATATGCATATGTATTATAGTAGTATTTATAGGTTTTATATGTATGTTAAATTCCATTCATGTTCCTAACACTTTCCAAATTTCTATGGCGGTTTATGAAAAGGAGTTTGTAGTTTGGCAACCTTTCAAAACCATCAGTCTTTGTTTTTTCTTCTCTAGGGTTTTATTTGTTTGTTTTATATTTTGAGTTTTTCAGATATGTGAAAAGAATAAGGGACTACAACTACCCCTTACTAGTAGGGGAAAAAAATACCTGGTAGATTTATCTTAAGGATCAGGCAGTTGTAATTTAGATAATTCACCTTTATCTATGACCATCTAATAAGATATAGTACTAAATAAAAAATCTATTTTGCATCAAATTAGGGTAGCTTTTAATATTGGGTTCCATGGATACCTAAGGCTTTCTGGATTACCATCAAAGAACCATGAAAGCCCTCAAATTCCAAGCAACATACCTGGGCAGAAGTTCCATAGCATTTATTAAGTTTGCAAAAGAGCTGAAGTGCGTTAAAACCAATTCAACGATGTGGTACAATCTGTGGTGTGACCACAGGGGTCCTGACCTGCTTCCCTCATTAACCAAGATTGGACTATTTTTGCTTCCTTAACAGCTGATCTCTTCTATCTGCCAGACTCTTTTTATCTCTATCTGATCCCTTGGCAATTCCCAGCCCTGGCTGTTGCATGTTCTTTCCCTTCACATTGTCTTTGCCTGGCTTCCAAATTCTGAAAAGTGACCCCTCCCTCCCTCATCTTAAATACTATTTCTTGGCCAGTCAGACTCGCAAATCCTCCCTTACTCTAAGAAGAGCCTTCTTCTTTGAGTTGTTAAAATATTAGTTTATGTAACATGCATCATCAAGGTCAATGGAGACATTATGAATAACTTATATAAAACTTCAAAATATATGTAAGCAAAAATGTTAAATTATTGTGATTTGTTTTTAAATCTCTAAATGTACATGCATAAGAAAATAAAATGAATACACTCCCTTTGTTATTTAATTGGGTGATTTTAAAATGAATATGCTGTTGGGAAGTCTCCACCAGTGAGTACGCCATGCATCTATAAACTTTTGAAATAATGTAGAAATTATTAATGTTCATAATGTGATTTGGACACCACAGGTCAAATGCTACTACAGTAAAGGACTAAACAATGAAAATCACTTTTTTCTCTTTAATTTCTTAGCAATGATTAATGTTTGATTAAGTCAAAATGCCAAGCTAGAGAAAAGTGGAAATTCAAGGATTTACCAGGAGAAATACTGGTATTTTCCATTATGAACAAGAATCACGTAATATAATAAAAACATTTTATTAAGAGGAAGGCAAAAGTTCTAAGAACTTGTTTCGAATGACAATTATGACTGCAGGCTCAGTAACATCTACACTTGACTGGTTTGTTAACTATTGTTGCTGGGGGCACAAAAAAAAAATTAATTTTTTCCACTTTTTTAGGGTCAGATATCCCCAGCAGGCACTAGAGCATTTGCCCACTGACCTGCTCTTTTCAGAAGGATATGAGGAGCAGTGATAGCCAAAAATGTACTGAGCTTTGATTCTGACCCTCATATTCCCCCTGGCTGTACATTTAAGTCCCAGCCATAAAAAAAAAAAAACAAAAAAAAAAACAAAACAAAACTGAAGCTCTAATAGTGGATTGTCATGAGAATTATGTGAGCCTAAAGTAAAAACATCAATTTTGATGGATGAGAGACAGGGTAAAAATATCATGTATAAGCTGGTCAGCAGAATGAGGACTTCTTGCTTTGGGTATTCTTTTGGTTTATAAAATATTTTTACATAGATTACCTAGTTTGATAATCCCATGCACTCTGTGAGGTAAAGAATCAATTATTAGCCTTTTGATGAACTGCAATATTTTCCTTAATTAGCCAATGAAGAGGAAAGTCAGAGAAGCTGGGTGTGCAGTTTGGGGGTACAGAAGGGCACGCCTGTCCCTGTAGCACAAGGTGGCTGACCTTGGTGCAGGTCGGATTTCATGCTCAGTGGCAAGTGGATTTTGACACCTATGCCAGTTTTGAAAATGCACCAACCAGCTTTTGAAGCCCATGCCAGTTTTGAAATCTCACCAACCAGGTTTAAATCTGAACAATCTGAAAGCCATAAAAGTCAGGCCAGCATATGAATTCAGACACTCTCTCCAGGGACTTTTGTCTGAGGAGACTGTCACTGCAGAGCTCCAACTCTCACCTAGGAAGACTGCTTCTTACCCTCCACCGCCTTGTGACCCCCACTCTTGCCTCTGGCACGGCCAGCATTGTCTGCTGATCGGCGCAGCTCACCTGTGTCCAGTGGTCTAAAAGCTGCCTGCCACTGGTCTGTGCCTGGTCCACCTAAGAGCTGTTTGCCACTGTCTGATCCTCGACATCACCCGTGGACTAGTACCACTGGCCTGTTCCCACATCACCCTTAGAGCTGCCTCCTGTTGCTGTTGCCTCTGGCACTGCCTAGACTGCCCTCCAGACTGCTGCTCCTGCCTGCTGTGGTGCTGCCTCAGCAGGGCTACCGGTGATTACTTCAGGCCACCACTGAGTGGGACCTGGTCCACTGCTTATCAGGGTGCCCCCAGCTCCAGGTTCTCATTAGAGGGGCAATGCTATTACTCACAGCAGCTTTGGGATTGGACTACCAGACACTATCTGGGTTAGGACAGATGTTCATTTGTGGCTTTAGAAACTCTTATCTTTTCCAATATCAGCCTTGTAAATATTCCCCGTTGATGTTACACTCTCTGAGCCATATCTTGTAAGTGCATGGGCGAGGACCCATAAACCATGACATTCCCCAGGTTTACATGGTTTCAGAAACATCCACGGCTATGATGTTATGTGATAGCACTGTAGAGCATGGGGTGACCTTCCAAACAATAGCTCTAGCTCATTTCTACATTTTCCAACCCCTGCTAATTTGACCTGAGAAATGAGTTATGTCATTGGGTTGCCTTACATTAATAGTTCTGAGCATGAAAATGTTGAAGTTTCTCTTCCTGATTTCTTGCCTCACACCTCAGACAACTTGTTATATATTTAGCTCTCTGCTTTCCTCTACTCACAGCTTCTTTCTAAAGCTTAACATCTGGGAAGGATTCTGTTTTCAAGTTATGGACAGGCTTCACTGCTGTCATTCCACATCTGTTCTTGCAGCTCTGCAGGAGTCAAAGGAGATGAGAACAAGAGCAATTATAGAGGTCATTCATGTTTACCTTTCTGCTATTTGGTTTCCTGGTGTTTAAAATGAGAGACTAGGACAAAATAAATCTCTAAGATGCATGCCAATTCAAACATTAAAGGTTCTCAATTTGGTAAAAATATTTGTAAGTCAATCATTCTTACAAAACTTACTTCTAAGGCAACTGGAGAGTCTTTAGCAGTCCCATTAATTTATACTTTCACTGCCAACAAACATTTCTATCTACCCTCACATCTAAACATCCCATAGCTATTATCTCAATGTTATAATGGGAATCCGAAATACTCATAGAGACCTAACTATAAATGACACAGGAATTTGAACAGCGTGTGCAAATGCCCCTTCATCCCTGTCTCCTCACCTCTGGAACCCCTGGTGCTACTGCCAAAAAGGCCAGTCTGAGCAGGTAAAAAGCTTTAGAGAAATCGGAGTTTCAAAAGTAAAAAAGGAAAAGTACTGTGAACAAGTAAATGCAGCATGTAACTGACCAGGGACAGGTTCACAGAATGAGCTGACCTTCACCAGCCCAAAAATATCTTTCCCCTACTGTGCCTGAAGTTTTGACTTCATTTTGGCATGCTGGCTGAAATCACATTACTGACAACTACTTTTGGGATAATAAGTAGTTTTTAAAACATGCAACCAACTCTAGGAGAGCTCAGAGACCATCAAGTCAAGTCCATCATTCACTTAGATTCAATAAGTTGCTTTCCTCCTAACCTTGCTAAGATCAAGTCATGAGCTAATCAGAATATTGAACAGTTGGAAATGAAACATAGATAATTTTGGTGAAATAATTTTAGGGGATGGGCTAATAAAGCCGGGCTGATGTAGATGGAGAAGTGTAGAGTCTGCAAACAAGGGCACTGGAAAATGGGTAAGCAGCAAAAAGCATCTACAAGAGAAAGGAGGGGTTGGATACTTTGTCTCACAGTTTTAAGAGTTTGGTAATATCTTTTGTTCAGATAAGCAAACTGATGCTCAAAAACAAAGGTACTTGCTCAAGGTCAGAATCAGACCATGTTATTGCCATGATTTCATGTTGTCTCTATTCTTTCTTTGTTTTGATTTATTATCCTCCTCCTCTTCAGTGTTATCAGAATTTATACATACAGGACAATGTAGAGAAGAATGTCATTCAGCTGCAATTTCTGTGATCTAGCCAGGAAGAAAATCTATTTGGGGCTCCAAATAAACACTGTGTAAATGAACTATTGGGATACAATTGTTCCTAAGTTAAGTAATTGATATATTTTTCATTCCCTTTCCAGCTACATAAATAAATGGGTGAAAGCTATAGAAATTTTTTATTATTATTATTATATCATTATGGTAGATGCTGCCTGGTGCCACTGCTGGATGACAAACCCTTTAAGCAGGAACTCTCCTGTACCACCATACCAGGAATTCAGTAAATGTATTGAATGATAGAATGAATACATGATACATTGAGTAAAATCTAACAGAACTGGCATATTCTGTATTTGTTTGCATTTGCTTTTCAGACTAGGCAGCACAGTAAACCATGGTCTAGCTCTGGCTCTGTCCTCAAATGAAAACAATGGGCAACACAGTTTATTTGGTTTAGAATGAAGAGTCTGGACATGAGTTATGTTTAATATCTTCTGAGATTTGTATCTCTGGTGTTTTTTTTTTTCAATTATTTTTGTCTTTCTTTATTCAAGACTTCTTTTGAACATAGAGCTGTAAAAAATGGAATAATTCGTGGGCAAAAAAATAGAGTTAAATTTGGAATTTTAACAGCACAGGTAATTTGAAGATCAGGAGGTCAGACTAGTGTATAGAGAATAGATCATAAATCATGAATTTAAAAGATAATCATATGAAATCAAGTAGCTGAGCTGTTAATGAAACCAGTACCATTTTGGAGCAAAAGTTTAAATCTCCATCTATTTTCATGAGCAATATTTGCTCTAACTTTTATACTCTAAGGGGAAAAGATGAATCATTAGCTAACAGTAGCTCTTTTGTAAATTAAGCTGAGGGAGCAGTTCAGAAACCTTACTTATTGATAGAGTGTGTTGATGCAATAAAATCATATTCCTGTGGCATGACATAAACGTGAGAGAACACGACACATGTGAATACACCATGAGCCCACTGATTGAAGGAAGGCATAAATATGTTCTAGCAGAAAACAGGAACCAGGTATAAGTAAAGGGGCTCAGGAAACCTGGTACTACTAGGCATGGCTAGTAACCGTACAATAAAATGTTTTTGGTTCAGATCCCAAGCTTACCACTTCTTACCTGGGACAAGTTCCTTTAACTTTCTTCATTTCAAAATGGTGACTGATAGTAGTATGCTTTGTACAGTGGAAACTTGAGACAGGTAACATGTGTGAAAGTACTTTATAAATAGCTTGGCATCTAGTGAATCCTCAATCATTGCTAGCTTTTCACTCCATGCCTCAGGATGCATGAGACTTGCTATGCTACATCTCATTTATCCCATCAAGATGATAAGTGAGTCAACACTGAGTCATGCCATGCTCCTCAAGCAGAAGCAGTGACCCTCTGGGTATCAACTGTCACCTTTGTACTCCTCGTAATTGTAGCACAGGATTAAAGCAAGGGAGCTTATGAAGTTCACTGCAAGAATTTCCCTATTAATGAGAGAAGTTTCTGAGCCACTGCCTCAGACATTTTAATTACAATAGATCTACTATTAACTAGTGGTCCTTAATTTGAAAATGTGAAGTCTGGACCAAAGATGCCCACAGAATTGGAAATTTAAGCTTTTGTACCAAAAAATGTTCCAAAATGGTATCACTTAAATCAATGCCTCAATTATTTTTCTGGGATGACTGCACTTTTAAAAAAAATTCATAATTTATGATTCAATGCACCTGCTGCAAATTTTTCTGATCCTGAAATTTTCTATGTCCTTAAAATTCCAAATTTAACTCTGTTTTTGCCCCAGTAATGTCTTTCACTGAAAGCATTTCTTTACATACTTATGGATTTTGCCTCCAGTCACTCTGTTGCCCTCGCAGTCACTCCTGAGGCTAAGTCTGTCATAACCTTTCTACACAAAATTCTCCCACCATCATTTTAGCTTATGAAGTTCCAGTCACAAATGCCTTCTTGGAATCTAAATCAGATTATAATAATGTGACAGCTCATTCAATAGCCTCTAACTCCCCAGATTATTGCCATTAACTCCCATTCACAAATTCATATTTCACAGAAAAACTTTAAATAAAGGTATAGATTAGACAAAGATTATAGTGTGATTTAGATACCTGTTGGGATTTACATTCTCCATGGAGGAATGTGACTTAATTCTAACCAGCAATTAAATTCATTTAGTCTAACTTACAAGTTTGGATTTCCCAAAGATAACAGCCAGGCTTAATAAAAAGGAAATCATCTAGAATTTGAAGGAGGCAGGGATAGATTTCAAGATCCAAACTTACATCTTAACAATTTGACTATGCCACAGTTCTTTTAGTCTAGGGAGAAAATTTTTATGTAGAGACCGGGCTGAGAATCTTGGAATATTTACCATGGAAGAAGCACAGTACATGCATGTGCAGATAAAAAACTGTCTCGAATCAATGAGTTTGCCACTAAAGCACTAAAATGACTGTGTGTGTGTGTGTGATCTTCAACAAATTACAAGTCTCATACCACTTATTGCTCTCATCTACAAAGCGAAGTTTAAAGCAAATGGCCAATAAGTCTCATTCCATTATTCCATGTTGAGAGGATATTCCATATACAGAATAGTGGTGAAGCCCAATTGTCAAGTCCCAAAGAGCCATGCTCTAAATTTAATTCCTCTTGTGAAACTAGTTACACTGACAGCTCCATACTTCTACACTCTCTTTGAAAGAGCATTTTTAAGATGCTATTGTTGTTTTTCTTATCTTAATGCCAAAGAGATATAAACTGTTATCATTTTCCATTTTATGGGAGTAATAAGGAATATAAACATATGCACTTGCTTTTTCTGGTGACTCCCTAACAATTCACTTATAAATTAACAATTTAGGAGTGTGTATCTCCCACAGAAAACCAGGTTTTTAGTTAAACAGAATTTTTTTCTTGAAAACGATATCATGCTTTTTGCACTATCAGAAGATGAGTCCTGTAGTTACATCCTTTGAAATTTGCAATAGTTACAAATTAACGTGCTGTCATGTACGGCTAAAAGATTCAAGGAAGTGTGTTGTTGTCTTCATGGTATTTATAATAAAATAGACATTTAAGAAACCCCCCAATTCAGGACTGAAGCTGAAGAAATCTCAACTATTTCAGAACTGGTATTTTTTACAAGCTGTTTAAAAAGTAATGTCTCCCAAGGTACTAAAAGCTATTGTGTTATCGGGAGAGAGATGCTAATGTTGTGTGAACTGGGGCAAGGTGCTTAATTTCTTATTTATAAAATCAGGAAATTAAACCAAATATCTCTTCCACCCCTAAAATTCAAAACCTGTCACTCGAAGACTGACTGCTTTCTTGCAGATCCATACTGGCTTGTATCACCATACAGTGCATTCAAATATAACCCAATCAAAATCACATCCCCTACTGCACAAAAACAACATCAAGAGCAGCTTGATTCACATGGGAATTAGATCTAGCCTCAGATTTCAGCATTACTATGGGTTCCCACAGGAGTGCCCTGGGTTATCCTCCACCCTGTGCATCTGTGCAGTAAATCTTCAGGATGTGAGATCAGTGCTTGCTCAGATAAATAAATGAATCAATGTTAAGCAAATGCAGTAAATCATCAGCTTCCTTCTTCTCAGTCTCCTTTCCCTGCCAAATTCCTATGGAAACTAACAAACAAAAAAGTCAGGAGAGAAAGGGAAGCAGAAAATACTTTCAGCCCACTACATGATTTGTTGGACCAAGATTGTCCTACATTTTATCAGTGTGGCCTCCACCTGCCCTCCCACCTAGCAGAACTATTTTCAGCATATAGTCCAATGTAGTATTAAGCCACATCTCCTAATAGGCAGATTTTACTAAGGAAGTTATTATTTAAGCCCATCCAGCTGTTTTCACAAGTGTACCTTTAGGAATAAGAGACCAGGAAGTCTGAGAAGACATAGCTAGTTCAGCAAACTACAATTCAAGAAAAATATCTCAATGAAACTTACCTTGTTAGTTAGCAACCCTCCTTGTATGAAGAACAGCCACCTTGTTTCTTCAGTTGGCCATTGTTAGCCCTGGATAATTACTTTTCTCTTTCTAATTTAATTTGCATTAAGTTCAGTGTGTTTAGTTTTTGAGAACTAACACTCAAATCTGGCACTCTACACTGGCCTGTACTTAGGAATGCAAGACTACTGGGAAAACATCTGTTCTCATTCTAAAGAAATGCCTGATTTTACTTTATTCTCGTCAAAATCTCTCTGAATGTCCTTCCTAATGAAGTGAATGTTACACACGCATTTTATTTAGAATAAAAAATAGGTTGACAAATGAGAAAGCTATGAGTAGGAGAATGTTTGATATTTTATCATGAATTAGTCACTGAAATTATTCCTGAAATTATCCTGTTAATTTCAAAAAAAAAAGCACACACTAAATCAAGGCATTCCAATTTTACAAATTAATTTTGAATGGATTTTTGGAAGCCATTTTTAGCTGTCTCCTTTATTCTCACACGATAGTCCTTTAATTCGTTGAGCCACTACCATACGTATACAATGAAAAGTGCTGAATAACCCTCCCATATGCAATACCTATCATGTAGCTACAAGGTGATAGAAAACATGACAAAAAAATGAGTGTATTTTAGCTAAAAATTCATGAGTAGTAACTTAGAATCAATAGATATGGCTGGCTTTTCTGCTAACATACAAACGTATACATGTGTATACATATACAAATGTATGTGAATATACACAAGTACATCTGTATATGTATATTTTGGACAATAAACTGAAAGTGACTATTTCAATATATGTCAGAAAAGATTGCTTTCTCTAAAGAAACTCTGATTCATGGATGCATCTCTTAGTCATAAGAATACTATGCATTAACTTCTTAATGTTTGGAATTAGAACTTTCAGGAAAACACTAATTCTAAATATCTAACTTTATTTAGTGCTGGAAAACTGAAAGCTTATGTATACTTGATAAAATGTTGAAACTTTCAACATAAGAGGGCATTAAGTTCACTTAAATTTAATGAAAGCAGAAATGATACAATCTTTGTGCTTCCTTATTTTCTTCTTCATAAAGCGTAATTCAGAGCATTTGAGAGCATTTGACTGCATAAAGCGTAATTCCCAAGTGGCAGTCTACATTTGGAGTATTAAAAAAATGAATGGCTCAGATCAGTGGGTGTCAAATTCAAGGTCTTAAGCCTCTGGGTCAATTCAACAACTCTCAAGAGGTAATATGACATGAGCAACTAACTTGTATTTTATTATTTTGCAACAAATAAATAGGGTATTTATTATTGTATTGTGTTATACTTTTTTCAGTAATTCTCCATAGCATCCAATTTCATGAAATTCTTTCATGATATTTGTTATATGTTCAGAATATGTTATACTCTTTTTTTAGTCCTCCTAGGTATATTTAAAATTTTCAAAAAAGTGACATAAAAAGTCTTACTCACAGTACACCCTAGATATCAGTCTTTTATTCTTTAGTGTGAACTTCTATAAAAATTAGAGAATTCCTGGTTAATATTAGCTCACAATTACTCCCAACTCATTATATGAGCTCTGACTTCTCTGATGCTAGTAACACAAGCCTCAGTTTCCTCATTTTTCCATTCTCTCTTGAATACCCTGATATTGATCCTCTTCAAAGGAACACTGAACATCTTACTAGCACATATTCCTCTATCCTTTCTCTCCCTTACCCAAATCTAGAGGCTCCTAAAAATATTCTCTCTGCGGAACATGTAATATTTTTGATTTGAGGCCACTCAATTACAGGGACTTTTTTTATAATGTCACAGGCTATTTTGATACTCAACATTCTGACGCAACCTGAAAAAGTAAGGTAACATAATATATGCTTCTCTATTATTAACATATGCAATACTACCATGTCCTTACACTTTATCCATCACAGACCTCCAACCTATGAGGTGAGCATCAGTCAAGGAAGGTAGATCAGGATGCAGATTCAGATAGCAACTCGAATTCACAGGAACAAATTAAGAAATCTAGAAATAAGGCTAATATAACAAAAATAATATATACTTACTCTCATTTTTTCCTCTCAGCTTCTTTAAAAGACAAATTTATGTAATGTAATAATTGGAAAAATGTAATGTTGGATTTGGAATATTTTGAATGCAATATGTATAATATTAAATTACAAAATAATTTTCCCAGAAATGAATAGAATTATATAGGAATAACATTTCATAATGCAATGGAATTAAGTTAACATAAATTTGAAGCTGATTCTGATAGGTTAATATATGTCTGATAAACCATGGAGTAAGTACTAAGGACATATTTCTCAACATTGAAAAAGATCAGAAAATAAATTTAAATGCTGCATTAGAAAATATTCACTTTAAGAAAAAGTAGAAAGGAGGAATAGAGGAAGAAAAAAGACAAGGGGCAAGGCAAACTGAAAGTAAATTGGAACATTAAGATCCAAGTAGATCAATAATAACATGAAGTTTTAATGTATTAAACAACCCACTCAAAAGGTAGAGACTGCCACACTGGATCCAAAAAACAGGATCCAACTTACATTTTTACATTAAAAATATTAATAGTTCTCAATCAGAAGAGGAGGAATTCAAGAAAACCACCCCTTTTACAATCGAAACAAACAAACAAAAAATCAAATACCTGGGAATAAACCTAACAAAAGAGGTGAAGGTCCTATACAAAGGAAATTATAAAACATTATTAAAAGAAATAGAAGACACAAAGAAATGGAAAGACATCCCCTGTCCATGGATTGGAAGAATTAACATTATCAAAATGGCCATACTACCGAAAGCAATTTACAGATTCAATGCTATGCCAATAAAAATCTCAATGACATTCTTCAAAGAGATAGAGCGAATACTGATGAAGTTCATATGGAACCACAAAAGACCTCAAATAGTCAAAGCTCTCCTGAACAAAAAGGAGAATGCTGTATCACCAGCCCAGACTTCAAACTCTACTACAAAGCCATAATAATTAAAACTGCATGGTACTGGAACAAAAATAGACACACAAATCAATGGAATCAAATAGAGAATCCAGAAATCAATCCACATATATATGGACAATTAATCCTTGATAAAGGTGCAAAGAATATGCAGTGGAACAAGGACAGTTTGTTCAACAAATGGTGTTGAGAAAACTGGATGACTACATGCAGATAAATGAAACTAGACTACTACCTCATGCCATGCATGAAAACCAATTCAAAATGGATTAGAGACTTGGACATTAAGACTTGAAACCATAAAATATATATACAAGGGACCACGGTGATGGGTCACAGGTGAATTGGTGGTGGGTTGCCCAAGGGGAATACAAAATGTAAAAAATATAAATAACAATAAAAAAAATTTTAAAATATATAGAAGAGATCGTAGGCAAAACAATGCATGGCATACATCTTAGTAACATTTTTAAAGACACATCCTGCAAAGCAAGGATATTGAAGGAAAAGATAAAGAGCTGGGATTACATCACACAGAAAAGCTTCTGTACAGCAACAGAGACATTAACCAAAACAAAGAAACAGCCTTCTAACTGGGAAAAAAATATTTGCGCTCCAAACAACAAACAAGGGACTGATCACAAAAATTTACAAAGAACTCACATGACTCAACAAAAACAAAGCAAAAGTCAAAAAATGGGCAGAAGAACTTAAAAGACACTTCTCGAAAGAAGAAATGCAAATGGCCAACAGGCATATGAAATAATGTTCAACATCCCTCATAATCAGGGAAATGCAAATAAAAACCACAATGAGATACCACCTTACACCAGTGATAATAACACATATTTAAAAAATAGGAAACAACACATATTGGCGTGGATGTGGAGAAAAAGGAACTCTCCTACACTGCTCGTGGGATTGCAAACTGGTCCAACCACTATGGAAGGCTGTATGGCGGTTCCTCAAGCTGCTAAAAATGGATCTTCCATATGACCCAGTAATACCACTTCTAGGAATCTACCCAAAGAACACAAAACATTAGTCCAAAAAGATACATGCACCCATATGTTTATTGCAGCACTGTTTATAATACCTAAGTTGTGGAAACAACCCAGATGCCCAAAAACAGATGATTGGATCAAGAAGATGTGGTACATATACACAATGGACTACTATACAGCATTCAAAAAAGATAAACACATGTAATTTGCAGCAACATGGAGCTAGAAGGGATCATGCTCAGCGAAGTAAGCCAGAAAGAAAGAGAAAAATATCGAATGGTTTCACTTACTATAGGAATTTAGGGAAATGAAATGAGAGAGATATTCAGCGAGGGAGGGGGAGGATAAGGGTTCAAAATGGGGGAGAGGGGAGCACAAGGGACTGTGGTGATGGTTCACAGGTGAATCAGTGCTGGGTAACCCACCGGGAATACACTATAATATAAAAGATACAAATAATAACAAATATATATATTAAAGAAAGAAAAAATATTAATAGTTCAAAAGCAAAAGGATGTATAAATATACATAATGCAAATAATAACCACAAGAAAGTTGCAGTGGTGAGACAAATATCAGACAAATCATATTTTGAATTAAAAATGTTATTAGAGATAAAAAGGGCATTATTTTTAAATGATAGATGCAAATTTATGAGGAAGATATAATTGGAAACTTATACACACATAAAAAATGTGCACCAAAATACATGAAGCAAAAACAAAGGTAATAATGGAGAAATAAATAATTCAACATCAATAATTAACTGGATATTTCAATACCTCCCTTCCACTAATGGATAGAATAACTAGGTAGAAGGTTGACAAGAAAACAGAAGACTTGAACAATGCTAAACAAATAGAAATGAGATACATATTCTAAATATTTCAGAACATATCAGTATCAGAACATATTTCTTCTCAAGGACTTGCAGAAGTGATCTTTTCAGGACAGACCATAAGGTAGACCATAAATTTTATTTTTATTTATGTATTTAGAATTTTTTTTTAAGGATTTATTTATTTATGCATACAAGCTGGGGTACAGACCAGAAGCACTGGGCAGCAAGAGGGTTCACCAGAGACAGAGTGGGGAGCAGAACAGGCAGACCGATGGAAACACACCGCTGGGGGGAGCAGCAGGAGAGGCAGGAGAGGTCTGCTGGCCATGTGGGAATCTCCCCTGCAGGGCTTCACATTTGTATCACCACTGCCTACAGCTCTACAGCACAGCACTTAACTGCTGCGCCACTGGGGAGGCCCAGATCATAAATTTTAAAAGAGAAATAGTAAAAAATATTTTTCTTACTATAATGGAGTAAAATTATATATCAATAATATAAAATAATTTGGAAACTCACAAATATGTGGGAATTAGCATAATGATAAATAAATTGTAGATCTGAAAAGAAATTGAAGCAAATATTAGAAAATATTTTCAAAAAAATAAAAATGCAATATACAAAGATATATGGGATGTAGCTCAAAGAGTTCTTGAGAGAAAAATCTATAGTTGTAAATGTCTATAGTGAAAAAATAATTTCAAATTAGTACCCTAACTTTTCATCGTAAGACACTGGAACAAGAAGAACAAACTAAACCTAAAGTAAACACAGTGACTGAACTAATAGAGGTTAGACTGGAAATTAATGAAACAGAGAATAGAAAACCAACATGGGAAACTGATGAATCCAAAATTTGGTTCTTTGAAAAAGATGAATAAATTTAGTTAATCTTTAGCCAGATTGATGAGAGAAAAAAATTGAGGAGTCAAATTATTGAAACCAATAATGAAAGAGGAGATTTATTACTACCCTGCCAAAATAAAAAGGATTATATAGGAATATTACAAATAATTATATAAAATATGTCATATGACACAGATGAAATGAAACTTCTTTTTTTTTTCTTTAAAATATTTGTTTTATTTAAAAATAAAATCTGGTAGATTCTCCCCTCCCCTTGCTTTCTACCCTAAAAAGTTCTAAAATCAAAAGAGACAATTATATTGCATAAAGCAAGTCCAAAAATAATCTCAACACAGACAAGGGATTACTATCATCTATATACACACATAAATGCAATAGAATTATTAAAAATAAATCTCTACTTTAACCTCAAGGGATGGAAGATCTTAAAAAAGATATAAAAGCAGAAGTCATAAGAAAATATTGATGAATTTGATAACATAAAATTTTGAAAAAATAAATGTTTGTAATACAATTTTTCATAATAGCCAAAAGGTGGAAACAACCCAAATGTCCATCAATGAAATAAAACCTGGTATAGCCATACAACATATTATTTGACCATGAAAAGTAGTGAAGACATGCTACAACCTGGGCCGACTGTGTAACAGCTGCAGAAATATACTTACAAATCACTGAATTATACTTTTTTAAAGGGAGAATTTTATGGTAATTGAATTGTATCTCAATAAAATGAAAAATCTACAAATTAAGTATATTTGTTTTTTATGATTATAAAAGTTACATATACCGGGCCTCCCTGGTGGCGCAGCAGTTAAGTGCTGAGCTGTGGAGCTGTTGGCAGCAGCGACGCGAGTTCGACACCCAGCCAGGGAGATTCCCATAGGGCGCGGCAGGCCTCTCCTGCCTTGCCTGCTGCTCCCCTCAGCAGTTATTTCCGTCGATCTGCCTGTGTTGCTCCCCACTCTGTTTCTGGTGAACCCTCTCGCTGCCCCAAGTCTCTGACCTGTACCCCAGCTTGTATGCATAAATAAATAAATCATTAAAAAAAAATAAAAAAATAAAAGTTACATATACCAGTGAAAATAATGACATATAATTCTAATTTTCTTTAAAATAAATTAATAGGGCCTCCCCAGTAGCACAGCAGTTAGGCGCTGCACTGTGGCGCTGTCCACAGTGGCGACCCAAGTTCGATACCTGGCCAGGGAGATTTCCACATTGCATGGCAGACCTCTCCTGACTCGCCCACTGCTCCCCTCAGTATTGTATTTCCATTGATCTGCCTGTTCTGCTCCCCACTCTGTCTATGGTGAACTCTCTTACAGCCTCATGCCTCTGGCCTGCACCCCAGCTTGTATGCATAAATAAATAAATCTTTTAAAAAAATAAATTAGTAAACTTTTAAAAAGAAACAAAATAAATGCCTATAAAACAAATACAAAGCCCTCAGAGTGCTGGTGTGTGGAGGGAGACTGAGAGGCAGGGATAGAACTTGAAAACATTACTTTACTCTTTGATATGGTTATTTGATGTAGTTATGTCAAAACTGATTATTTAAAATGGCCTTGTCAAAATGGTCCCACATTGCTGTGGAATTGCTGTCTCTGTGCCTATCGATTTATCGCCCAAATTTTGATCAGCTAATAGTTATTATTGTCACCACCTAAGAATCTGTTGCCTATTCTTACAAGTTATTAAATCAACATTTTTTAAAATCCATGACTCAGCACCATTTACTTTCTACTAATTTTATTAAGAAAAGAGAGAGAGTTGTCTTACCCTAAAACTTAATCATTCTCTCTTCTTTTTATTCTTTTGCTTTGCTGGCCAAACTTTCACTTCCTGTTTGCTTTGAGTTTTTTTTCTTCCTGTCAGAACTTCAGGGCACTCTGCCCATATTTTTCCAGTTCTGTTTCTCTCTGTATTTCAAATTTTTCATTTTTTAATAAAATATTAAAATGATACTATCTTTACAAATACTTGTAATATTTTTACAAAATTGTTCTATCATTCTATTCAGCAGCAACAATGTGCTAAAGAATGTTATAATAAAATAGAATTAAAGGAGTAAAAGAGTAAGAACAAAAATTCAAAAGCTCATATGGTTTGTCTTTTCATAAATTGGGAAAAGAGCTCATTTTGATTCAACCTGAAAGAACCTACATGCAGCACAGTTGTTTGTAAGATAGACTGCTCCTCTTTTTGTACATTTACAGAGGCTTTTTTCCCTAACAAACCACAGCTAAGGACGTTCTCAGCTACTGAGAGGGTTGCCTTGGGATTATTCTTGGCTTTATTTGGTTTGCATTTTTTTTCCAATTACAAAAAGTACATTCATTGCTCGACTCATTCTGCTTTAATGGCTTTGATAGGATTCTAAAAGTGACACGATCAAGTATTACAATGACTAAAATTGAAACAATAAAGTCAATTGCATATTACTTCACAGGAAACACTAGTGAAAGAATAAAAATTCAAGAATATAGAATAACAAAAATATTTTCAATGCAGACAGATATTTCAAATAAAAGTACTTTAGTAAGGGGTTAAAAAGAGTAGTGGATAATACAGAGGTAGCTAGCAAGGAATATTGAGATACTCAAACTTGAACAATGATAAAGTGAATACTGGTGGTTGAAAAGATAAGGAGATTAAAAAAAAGTACATGAAGAAGCAGAAATATCCAGCAGGCACCATGATCACTGAGAGACACAGACAAGGGAGACAGTGGGGAAAAAAATCATCCCAAATACTTTTCCCCTACCCCACCCCTACCCCCAAGCTTTGATTTCCTGCTAGTGTCTCCCACTGGCCAAATTTAAGAGAAAGCTGCCATCAGAAAGCCCAGGGACTTAAGCTTATAGGGTTTAAAGGAGAGAGCAGCTCCAAAGAAAAATAGCAAATGGCCAACAGGTACATGAAAAAATGTTCAACATCACTCATAATCAGGGAAATGCGAGGATGTGGAAAAAAGGAACTCTTCTACACGGCTGGTGGGAATGAAATCTGGTCCAACCCCTATGGAAAGCTTTATGGAGATTCCTTAAACTGCTAAAAATGGAGCTTTCATATGACCCAGCAATACCACTTTTGGGGATCTACCCAAAGGACGCAAAAACACTAATCCAAAAGGATACATGCACCTGTATGTTTACTGCAGCACTGTTCACAATAGCTAAAATATGGAAACAAACCAGATGCCCAAAAATAGATGACAGGATCTAGATGATGTGGCTCATATACACAATGGAATACTATTCAGTATTCAAAAAAGATAAACACATGCAATTTGCAGCGACATGGATGGAACTAGAAGGGATCATGCTCAGCGAAATAAGCCAGAAAGAAAGAGAAAAATAACAAATAGTTTCACTTATAACAGGAATATAGGGAAGCCAAATAAGAAAGAGACACTCAGCAAGGGAGGGGGAGGATAAGAGGCACAAAATGGAGTAGAAAGGACACAAGGGACCACAGTGATGGGTCACAGGTGAATTGGTGGTGGGTTACCCAAGGGGAATGAAAAATGTAAAAGATGTAAATAACAATAAAAAAAATAAAGGAGGGAGCAAGATGGTTAATTTATCTTTGGAAGCAAATGCACACTAAACTAGCTTAGGTTCTACAAAAAAATAAAGAACCAAGGAACCTCAAGAGACATCCTTGGCATTTTTTAACTCTTTTGCAAAAACAAAAGAGCTTCCAAAAGGTATTTCCACTAATAACATCTTCATTTCCCTTTGCTCATTACTTCATCTCTGGTAAAGAACACTTCTTTCACAGCCTTCCTCTAGTCACCAAAAGTATGCATTTGAATTTTCCTGGAAAAAGATTCAGACACTTTAATAGACAAACTGACATTCCTTTTATGCAGTTAGGGTTAAATACTGGTATCCTTAGTCAAAATGGGGGAGGTTGTGTTATTGTTGAAGAGATCATAGTTTCTACATTTTTCTTGAGACTACTGCCTATACACAGAATAATCAATTCATAGATCCAATTTTTCTCAAAATGCAGGACTACTTGGTCATTATCTTATAATTGTCATGATACTAGAATTCTATTAGTGAGCAAAGCAGAAGTCATCATAGAACAGACTCAAATCTCTATAGCCCCTACAGCCTTGATCTTACTGTGAACACTGGAGAAGTACATAATGCATTTGATCTGTCATACAATATCAGCATCATCGTGCCTGTGTTAGTCGGGGTCACAGTAGAAAATGAATTCCACTCTGATGATTCAACTGAAGAGATTTTAATGAGACAATTTTAAAGGTGTGGGAAGTGATAAGGGTATCTACAAACGGTATCAAGGCATCCAGAAATTTTCAACTGTGGGATGTTATTACCACCCTTAGGGCAGAAGGGGAAAAGGTAGGTAATATGACCAGATCCCGGGGAGGGCTAGCTCTCTGGAGGAGAAACAGGCAGAATCTGCAACCATGGAGGGACACAGCTACTTTCAAATCAAGGGAACCAGGAGAAGGTAAATTCCCCTACTTTGTCCTCCTCCCTCTAGTCTGATTGCCTTACTTTACAACTTGCCAATAGCAAAAACATGCAGATACATAGGGGTCAGCCTACCCAGTACACAGCAATACAGAAAAATAGGTTTGAGACAGCAGAGGATGCCAAACGAAATAGATAGCTCAGGATCCCTTCCTAATAACACACAAATACTACTCATCTTGGGGGGAATATTGGGAGAAAACTAGCTTTGAGTTCTTTCCAATGGGACCAAATTATTGAAGTGCCAAAAGATCTTGCTAGATATATATGAAATGACTAGTCACCCCTGAAAACTGCATTATGGTTTCCATTTCAGGTTAACCTGTATGATTCAGGCAAGAAAAACTAAGAATACAGTTGATTTTGTGGAATTCTCTTTATTAAATTCATACACATTGTCTATATTCCATTTTTGTCTTATATGTAATGGCTTTCAAATATGCTTTGAGATTAATTTAACTTTATTTCCTAAGTCAACTAAAGTATGAAATACTTTGAAATAATGACATCATTAATCAGGTACATTACTTCAAACATATTGAAATTACGAGTTGACATCAAAGCACAGTAACCAGAGATTTTCTCTGCCACGATTTTTCCCTGTTTAGTACGCAACAACAAAAAAATATGTTCCCTTCCATTCTAGTTTCATTTGATTCTGTCACATCACAAATAATATGATCAATCACAGAATATCCCCCAAGGACAATTATACTGTTTTAACACATTTGGTATTTTAACAGCTCCTTCATTTATGACATGAATAGAAAAATTGGTTATAGATCAAAAAAGTCATATTAATAAATTGTTATAAGAAACATCACAGTGTAAATGAAAATTTCAACAAAGTTTCATTGTATTGTAGCCTTTATTAGGACAAGATCCCTCCAGTTTAATCTTCAGATACAATTGTTGCCATGATTTTTGCTTTCTTGTTGTTAGACCTACATCTAAAAGGGTGTGTGTGTGTGTGTGTGTGTGTGTGTGTGTGTATGTATATATGTGTGTATATGTGTATATATATGTGTGTATATACATATATGTATATGTGTGTATACATATATATACATGTGTATATATGCATACATGTATATATACATGTATATGTGTATATATATGCATATATATACACATATACACACACACTAATATAAATAATGTGAAGCAAGATATTTACACAAGTGTAGCTATAATGACTCTAGAGAATTTCAACCTTTTGGTATTTTTGTTAATATTGTAACATCTAGGACCAGAAGTAAAAAAACGCTTCACATTTAAAGTATTTACTTGGATTTTTTATGATTGGTAATTTTAAATTTCATGTGTCTCCATAGAGAAAAAATTGGCTAGTAAATTAAATGTCTTTCATTGAAATAAAGCAGCTTTTTATTTTTTAATGTATTTTTTAAAGGTAACATTCGTTGACAACCAGTATGTATTTTAGAAATATAGGAACACACTCCTAGGGTGTATACTATCACACCAAATCTACCACCAAGCACACAACAGTCCTCTACCATTGTAGATTTTGCAACCTCACCCCTTTCTTCTTTACCATCCCCATCCATACTAGTAACCTCGGTTTCATAGGTTTTATATTTGGCTTGATTGTGAATGATCATTTATTTATATTCCACATATAAATGAAACAATCTGGTACTTGTCTTATGCCTTCTGACTTATTTTAGTTAGCATTAAACCCGCCAATATGTTGTTGCAAATGGCAAGAATTCATCCTTTTAATTGTTGAGTAGAATTCCATTGTATAAAATATGTTACATTTTCTTAATCCACTCACCTGTCCTTCTGCACTTAGATTGTTTCATAACTTAGCTATTGTAAATAGTGATGTAATGAACATAGCAGATCATGTATCCCTTTGAATTGGTGTTTTTGTATTCTTCAGGTAATGGGTTTTTGATTTTTGGTAGATTTTGATTTCTCTTTCAATTTCCTTGCTTGTAATTGGTGTGTTCAAATTTTCCAGTTTTCCTTGATTCAGTCTTGAGTGGTTGTATATCTCTAAGGAACTATGCAATTCTTTTAGATTATTCAACTTACTGGTAGATAGATATTCATAGTAGTGTCTTGTAATCCTCTATCCTTCTCAGATGTCTATGTTATTTCTATTTTTTAAGATTTTTCTCCCTATTTTTTTCTTCGTGATTCTAGAGGTTTATATTTTCTTTTTTTTTGAAAAATAAAGGTTTTGGTTTCATTGATATTTTGGACTGTTTTTGATATCTATTTCATATATTTCAACTCTAATTTTTATTATTTCCTTCCTTCTAATGCTGTTTGTTTTTGTTCTTCCTTCTCTAGTAGCTTAGGGTATGATTACCCTAATCTAATATTAATTTGAACTTTTTCTTGTTTCTTAATGTGGGACTGTATTGCTATATGTTCCCTCTTCATATTGATTTTGCTGAACCCCATAGAGTCAAGTAAGTTTTATATTTGTTTTTATTAATCTCAGACTATTTTTAATATCTTATTCCATATCCTCATTAACCCAGTAGTCATTTAGCAGTGTGTTGTTCAGTCTCCAATTATTAGAGATTTTCTGACTCTTTTGTGGTTGTAGTTGAATACCACTGTGATCAGAGAGGATAGTTGATATAATTTCAATCTTCATAAATTTATCAACACTTCTTTTGTGACCTAATGTGATATATCCTTGAAAATGTTCCATGTGCTCTTGAGAAGAAAGTATACTCAAGATTTTTGGTATAATATGGTGTCCTATAAATGTCTCTTAAATCCATGTGGTCTAAGAGATTCTTAGACCACGGAGTCTTCATTTAATGCTATTGTTTCTTTGTTGATTTTCTGCCTGGTAGTCTGTCCACTTGTGGAATGGTGTATTGATGTCCCCTACAACTATTTTTTTTTCTACCAATATCTGTTTTTCAGTTTATCTTATGTATTTTGACTCTCCTTTGTTTGGAGCATACATTTTGATAAGTGTATGCCTTCCTGATGTGTTATTAAACCCATAATCATTATAGTGTCCATCTGTGTCTCTTGCTATCTTTTCTAATTGGACATCTATTTTATCTGACAGAAATATCACTGCCCCTGCTTTTTTTGAGCTCATTTACTTTTAGCATTTTCCAATCATTTACCTTGAGCCTATGTTCATCCTTGCATCTTACAGTTGTCTCAAGGATAAAGGAGAAAGTTGGGTTTGTTTTCTGATCCAACCACGTTGTGACTTTTAATTTTGAGTTCAGTCCATTTACATTATATACATGATGTTTTCTGTTGTCATTTTTTCTTTAGTTTTCTGGTTCTATTTATTTTCATACTCAGTTTTTTTTCTGAGTTGTCTTCTCTTTAAGTTAGGTAAGAGTGTTCCTATCAACTTTTCTTATAGGGAAAATCTAGGGTTTGCAAACTCCTTCAGCTTCTGTTTTCTGGAAGATCTATAATTTTTCTCATTATCTGAAGGAGAGTCTTTCAGTGTATAGCATTCTTGGTGGACATTTTTTATCTTTAAGTATTTTGAATATGTCATTTTATTCTCTCCTTGTTTTTATAGTTGCTGCAGAGATGTCTGATACAAGCTTGATTAGAATACCTTTAATATTCTTTTTGCCAAGAATTCTTGCTAGTTTTTTACTATGTTTTCTTCCACCTGTGTCCTTTGTGTATTATCATCTTCTAGGCCATTTCTTGAGCTTTCATTTGGTCTATTCTGCTTCTATAGCTTTCCCCAGAATTATTTTTACCTCATCTATTCATCTTTTTATATCCTGCATCTCTGTGACTTTCTTATTTAAACTTAAATTTTCATTTCCTGTTCATTAACATTATTTCTCAGGTCATTCATTTGTTTTTCAGAGTCCACACTCACCATTGCACTTCTCTTAAACCACAGTGAATGGGAAATTATACATGCAAATACATCACTGAAAAAACAGATGGAGTAAAATCATATTAATGATCCAGAAACTGTGTAATTTCTGTAAAGTAAAAACAAAAGGATCATATTTGCCATAACATCTATTTACAGATAGTGGCTTAATATCCAATTTAAGCCAAAGAAAGGACCTCTAGGTAAGTCAAACAAATACATTTTGCTAACTAAACTTCAGCAAATCATCCTGTTTCAGCATGCTATGAAACACACTAAGCCATGGGGGTTGTGCTTCTGCTATGTTCTTTTCACAAAGGATGCAGCTGTGACATTTGTCACATTTCTACTGGCAAAATTGTTCCACTCAGTGAAATAAGAGATCTATCACAGTGAACCCTCAGTAAAGACATTAAGACTAGACATACAAGACAGACCTCCACCTCACTTAGGCTTTCTATATCCTTGTTCCAAAATAACAATAATCTGCCAAAGATGGCAGAGAAATCTCCCAATATGCTCCTTTTGAAGGGACACTTCTTACTTCCTCACTTAGGGGATAAATGGGCCTTCAATACACTCTTCTTTCATACACTCAAGACAAAAAACTATTAAGTTCAGAAAAAGCCACTTTCAGGTTGAGTACTTCTACTTCTCCAGTCATATATAATCCTCTATGGTACAGCTCATTACCCCATAGATTTTAATAGAACATGGATCAAAACAAGTATCTCAAATATAACACATACTAGCCAGTAAAAAACTAGTACAAACTACATATATTTATATCAATATTATCTTCAATGTTAAGATATCTTAATATTTGTATTTACATCATAGCTGAAGAAGCAATTTGACCTGAGTAACCATCCTGTGAAATGTATATTCAATGATTTTTGAGGCAGATGGGTTTTAATCTCAGTTTTACCTCTTACAGGTTGCTTGTCCTCTCTGCCTCAGTTTTCACATCTGTAAAAGGGGCCTATTATTGATGCCTATCTCTTGTAGGATTGAAGATTAAAAGAGTTAGTACATTTTAGGCTATGAGAACAGTAAGTGGCACATAATAAACTCTTTTAGCAGCCCCATTTTATAGATAAGATGACTGGGAAAGGAGGGAGAGGGTAAGTTGTATCAAATCTTTAGTAGGTAATTGAAACAATTTTTGACATCAAAATTTTTTACTCACAACATGCAGTTTTTCAGAGAAGTTAAGATAGCACAACTCCACTTTATATGTTGCATCTGTCAGCCTTTCCATATCCCTTATCTTTGCTCCATCCCATTCCCTGAAACATCTTGTCATGTGGTCATGGGTGTAACCTTATTTCACCCGCCATGTTCAAAAGATACAGGATGTAGAATAGCATAAATTCTCCCTAGAAGCTCACAACATGCTAGGAGCAATGCAACCAAATTCAATTTCTGCAAGGATGGGATCAAAAACGAAGTTAATATATAAACAAAAAAAAGTGGTTTTTTTAGGTTGGATGCTGAAATCTTGAGGAAAGAGCTGGAAGCAGAAGACCCAACTGCTCTAGCACAGTTATAATGATTGCCCAGACAGAGAGCAGTACCCAAGAAACTGAAGTCCTTGGGAGCTGAAAGGTAACTGAGTGACTCAATTTCCACTTGCATAGCTTTTATAATGAAAAGTCTTCATAATGATAAAGTTGAAAATCTCCAAAGATTCTTCTATGGGCTTCATTCAGAAAAGTTTTATAACACTGGTCAACAAATTTTTACAAAAGTCATATCACTGAAATAAAATTAGTTATTTCCTATCAATTTGTATGTGCTCAACATGAATATGACAGTCAAATTCTAATTTTGGCTCTAGTTTTTTGTAATCTGCAATAAATTGATGTTTACATCACAAAATGCATGCCAATAGTAATAGGCCAATAGTAATAGGCCTACGGTTAATACCTGTAAAAAAATCAAATCATAGACGTCTTCTTAGATTTCTTCGCTTGTCTCTTGTACAGCTGTTCAGGAGCATCTCTGGGGAGTGTCCAGCAGTAGTCAGCCAGCATTGTAGTGGACCTTATTCCCTGGGATCTTTGTTCCATTGATGTGATATCTTGATGAAAATGTTCACCATGTTCATCACTAACCATACCACACTTTTCAGGGAAGAAATCCAGATGGGAATGAAAGAAGTGGATCTTTAGAGACACATTGCAGTCAAGTTTCTGATACTGCATCAGCATGTCTTCTACTAGTTCCTTGTAGTTTTCTGCCCTGACAGTCCCAAGAAAGTTTGTGGACACTAGGCAAAAAGCATTCCATGCTTGTTTCGCACCACCCTGCAGCAAGATGTTGAACCAGTCATCTTTGAAGAGCTCTCTAATCTGAGCACCCACAAAAACTCCCCCTTTAATTTTTGCTTCACTGAGCAGAGGAAATTTTTCATGCAGGTTTTGGAAAGCTGGCGAGGTCCGGTTCATGGATTTCAGGAAATTCTTCATCAAACCTAGTGTGTCTGCCTTGTTCTTGGGTAAGTCTGAATCACGAACCAGGTCATTTAGTCCTTCCTGTATTAGTCTATGTGAGGTTGATGCTGCACCACAGTGAAAATCTGGATCACTGCATGCTGATGGAACAGGAGAACAGGTCGGCTCACCCTTGTCCTCATCAGATGAATCAAGAGAATATTCTGCTGGAGGTTCTGGAATAGGAAGTCTCTCACCATGTAGAACTTGTCTCAATGCAGACATAATGTTTGGGTAGACTACTCTCGACTTCTTTTGCTTCATTATTTGGCCAGAAAGAAGAGGAACCAAGCAGAAGGAACAGTCTTTTATGTGATTGCTTGGCTCTCTCCACAACATGGGGACTACAAACGGCATTGAAGGTCTTTTGCCATTTAACCACTGTGAAAGCTGTGTTATACATGTAGCACAGCATATATGTGGGGCCCAAGGCTTGTCTTGGTCACCAACCTTGCATCTGAAGTCAAGATATAAGCCTTCTTCACTTGAGAAGTGATACTTATCTTCTGGTTGGCAAATGTCACTTCCTCACAGATAGAGCAGAAATTGTCCACACTATTAACGCACTTTCGAGGCATTACTGTTCTGTATTGTGCCTAAATGGATAAAATAATAACAGTTCTATAGAACAGTAGCTTAAACTGTCTCGCACAAAGTGAAATATTTTCAGTGCTCAGCCTTTCCTTCAGGGCTTTATTTAGTGCACTGCTGACGTCAGCTTACTTCAGCAGCCACCTTTCATAAAATGATGCAATCAACTCTGGATGATGTGTGGATGATGGTATTATGCAATGCGATGCAATATTACATCATTCTAGGCTGAGTTAGGATGTTGTTGCAGTCCTACTGGATAAATTTACACAGCGAAACATATAAAATGAATTATATGAAATATCTTCAAAAATAATAAAAATATAATAAAATAATAAATAATGATAAATAATAATAAAATATTTTTAGGGTTATATTCATGTTCAGCACACCAAGATACTACAGATTAGGACGTTTTTAAGTCAGTAACGATCCCAGTGTTGATCACTGTAATATGAGTATTACCCATGGCACGCTAACAGAATCCATCTAAAATAATGATGTGGGCCTCCCTGGTGGCACAGAGGGTTGAGCGCTGCACTGTGGAGTTGTTGGCAGCAGCGATGCGAGTTCGACACCCGGCCAGGGAGAATCCCACATGGTGCGGCAGACCTCTCCTGCCTCGCCCGCTGCTCCCCTCAGCAGTGTATTTCTGATCTGCCTGTTCTGCTCCCCACTCTGTCTCTGGTGAATCCTCTCGCCGCCCCACGTGTCTAGCCGGTACCCCAGCTTGTATGCATAAATAAATAAATCTTTAAAAAAATAATGATGTGACATTAAAAAAATTTCCTAATTCATACTTTATCTTGGCTATAAGAGAAAATAGTACCTTTTTAATTGACTAACAAATAAAGCATACATTGACATGGGTGTTGGTGATAACGTATTAATTTAAAGAGAAGAAATGTAGTGTCCTACTAATTTCATCTATTTTTAAAAGGTTTCTTCAACTTTATACCAAAAAACATACATGCAGGCATGTTTTAGATGGCTTATCTTAGACACTAGGTCAGAAGATTATCTTTCTAATTCATTTGGGAGAAACATGGTATTCTCCACACTATAATAAACCACAATTCCATAATATATATAATATTGTACAAAATGTAAACCAAGGTAGGAAGCTGAATCTTTTTTTTTATTTTTAATATTTATTTTTTATTTATACATACAAGCTGGGGTACAGGCCAGAGGCATGGGGCAGCGAGAGGGTTCACCAGAGACAGAGCGGGTAGCAGAACAGGCAGATCAGAAATACACTGCTGAGGGGAGCAGCGGGCGAGGCAGAAGAGGTCTGCCGTGCCACGTGGGATTCTCCCTGGCCGGGCGTCAAACACACGTCGCTGCTGCCGACAGCTCCACAGTGCAGCGCTTAACCGCTGCGCCACCGGGGAGGCCCAGGAAGCTGAATCTTATAAAGGCTAGTATTATACAAATGATACAATTTACCTTAAGGTGATTCTAGAATCACTGTATTATATTATAGTTTGTTGATAATAAAAATTTATATTTTCCAAAATAAAAATAGGATGTGATTTAGATGTGGAAGACTTCATTTATACATGGATTCTGATTTTAGAGAAAAATAACTATTGGGGAATACAAAAGTTGGAAAAACAACATGAATAGCTAAGTGCCAACATTAAATTTATATACTCGTTAAAAAAGCAAAGGAACTTTTTACATAAAGTCCCTTGAATAACACTTTAGGCACATTTTCTTAAAGCAAGATCTTAAATACATACATAGACACACACACACACAATCACACTCAAATCCCAAAGTGACATAATTAATTCAATTATCTAGTTATCATTAGCTTCTCTTCCCAAATCTTGCTCCTCTTTTCATCTTAGTCAATTAGTTTTTCAGCTCCTCACTGACTCTATCTTCAGAATATATTAGGCAAAACAATGGTATTAGTTAATTTCTCCAAGTAAACAGTCTCTCGTCCCATCCTCACACTAGCAAAACCCAGCAAAACACCTCAAGCTATCTCTTCTTGAGAAGTTGGGCAGTTTTAAGATTATTATTATTCTTTCTGCCAAAATTCATTAAGATAGCAGCACAAGCACAAAGTCCAGGAATGCCCAGGAGTGTCCTAATTCTGCTTAATGGTGAGCTTACATTCCGGGTTATTCGAATTGGCCTAGAAAGTACATCACATGGCCCAATAGTAGACATCATATGCAGCCTCTGTTAGTTTGATGGAACAGAGGTGGCCCTCTTTCTGCTCAAATCTGGTAATTATTTCTTCTTCTCACACCCCGTAGTCCCTTTTCATGCCAACTCAGACAAATAGTCTAAAAAGAAAAGAAAAGCAGAACTCTGCGTGCATAGGACTAATAGGTGTCCTATGCTTCCCCTGTCCTCTGTCTGTTAGCAACATCAGTGTCTCCTCAATCATGATGCTGGCAGGATCCAGTGGATCAGGAGGCCTAAGAACTTTATCTGTAAGCAAGGCCTGTCTTCACAGGACTCACCTACTAGGATCTTTTGACATTTCTTCCACTTTTTGAAATGAGAGAGAAGGAACCTAATATACCATCTGAGTTGAAAGCTTCAGCTGGAGTAAATACACTGACAGGTTTTCGAAGCTGTCAGTTTTCCTTTGTTGTTTTTGCACTGGTATTTTTATTCTGTTATTTCAAAACAACTAGCACCTCAGCTCCCAGAAACTGAATTGTTGCCAGCTATCTGGTTGCCTCCTTCCCACCCAAGCTAACCATATGGTAAATTTGTGCTCTGTTGGGGCTTCACTCACCTATAGCAGAATAACAGTCTCCAGTTGCTCTGGACAAAGGAAAGAATTAACAAAACAAACAAACCAAAAAAAGGAATTCAGATTTATCATATGTCTCCAGCATTTGGAGAGGACAACTGACAGACTTTGCCAAAAAGATCCAGTCCCTGCTCAATTCTTTTGTTAGCTATATGATTACTCAATATATAGACCAAGTACTGCCTATGTGGAAACAAGACACCATCAGCAATTCCATGCTTAAAGAGAATCCCATATTAGAATACAGGAAGATATCCTAGATGATCTTCTGGCCATTTTCTGCAAAAGGACAGGAAGCACCCAATACCATCCACCAGGCTGTAAGGAAGTTAGAGTTGCACCACTCTAAAAATCTTAGGACTGAGCAAGCATTCTTCATTAAGACAGATCATGGTGGTTCTAACCAACTCATTGTTTAATGAGGACAGAGTAATGCTTGATATTTCCACATAGACTCAGAATCAAAAACCAAGAAGGCAAAGAAAAGTGTCTCACTCATACCCATCAGCGTAAGTACAAAGAGAACTAAAAGTAGAAAATAAATCAGAACCAAAATGCATTACCCTATTCAGTGGTTGTGCAGATTCATGTAAAACAGAATATTTTGAGGAGCATAGCTTAAAATCACTAAATCTAACAGGAATGTCATATATAGGGATGGGATGTGTGTGTGTGTGTGTGTGTGTGTGTATCATCTCACCATTGCATGTACCCCTTTGACTCTTTCTTCCTCCTTCTTCCCACTTAACCTCAGAAGCATCACTTTTTTGGTGTCTGCTAGTTTTTGTATTATAACTTATAACTTAATTTAAATTACCCACTTTTAATTTATCCACTTTTCAAATTATCCACTAAATGTTCAATATTTGTATTTATCACTTTGATTTATTTTATATGTAATTCTTTCAGTGCCTTCCATTTTGCTATAAAGGGCAATTTTATCTTTCCTTATGCCTTAATAGTATTTCATTGTATGGATGTACCATATCTTCTTAATCCAATCCTCTATTATTGGGCACTTATGTTGTTTCCATGTCCAAGCTATCAAAAATTATGCTTCCATAAATATTGTAGACCAAAACTGTACAACAGACCAGCTTTATTTATATTACCATATGATCTTTATCTTTCTTTTATTGTTGTAACTTATTACATTGATTTATTTACATATGTAAAACTTGTATCCCTAGGATAAATCCTACTTGATCATGATGTATAATCCTTATAATGTACTATTGAATTCAGTTTGGTAAAATTTTGTTGAATATTGGTATGTAATTTTCTTTCACTGTCTTTATCTGCCTTTGGTATTAGGATAATGTTGGCATCATAAAAAGTATTAGGGAGCATTCCTTCTTGGATTTCTAGTAATTAAAGAAAGTTGAGAATAATTTCATCTTTAAAAGTTATACAGAATTTGCTTGCAAAACTGTATGCTAAAATAATCTATAAGATTTAACTTAATAAAAAAATCAAAGTAATAAATTAAGACTGGCTTACAATTCTGCGTATGATTTAGGAATAGGTGTACATATCTATTTGGATGCCTGTCACCATACCATACCCATCACTATCGCATCCATAACACTCTACCATACTCCACTGGGTCCCCTCTCCTTTGCTCCCCCGACCCATCCTATCCCACTGGTAGTTTCAATTCTACAGAAGAACTTTTAGTACTGCTTGGATTTATTTTTGTCTGTTCCTCCATTTTCTTCCTTTATATTCCATTTGAGTAAGATCATTCAGTATCTTTCTCATTCTGACTTATTTAACGTAGCAAAATCCCCTCCAGTTATACCCCGGTCATTGCAAGTTTTCATCTGCTGCTATACCTGAGCAGTATTTCATCGTGTATGTATACCATATAGTCTTAATTCACTGATCTAATATTGTTACTATAGCTTGGTTATTGTAAGTGGTGTTACAAATGAGTGCATTAATCCCTTTGATTTAGTGTTTTTACTCACTGCTAGTACCTACGAGACAAACTGGTGGGTCATGTGATCAATTTTTAATATTCTTCAATATAAACTCAGTGTTTGCATTCTGACCATAGCCAGATACATGCTTTCCTCTAAACTCCCTTTACACTTGTGCATACCTCTACTAAATTTCATATCATAATAACATCTAACCATGCCATTCAATGTTGAATACACATTAGAGACTACAATTTGTTCAACACTGGGTGCTATGAGATATACAACTTTGGGGTGTACTAGTCTTTCAATTATGCTGAATAAATATTAATGACTGAAGAAGGTGGGAAATAGTTCAACCCTTGCCTACCTCACCTTGCCCCTTATTCAAAACTAGTATTACAAGTATCTAGTATCTATGGGTGTATTTTGTGTATATCAGTAACATTTGTGTTTATTCTGGTAATAAAAATACATTCTATGTAGGCAATTTAGAAATAGAGACAAGTAAAAAAATAGTTAAGAAAATCATCTTTAATATAATTTCCCAGGAATGATCACAACTAACATTTTGAAGTTTCTTTAAAGCATTTTATATATAATATATACACTAATATAGACATATTTTATAAAGCTGGAGGCACAATGATTATGATTTTATAGCATTGTCACCTGATTTACTATTTAAGCATTTTCCATGTCATTCAATATTCTTTGAGATACCATTTCTACAAACTTTGTAGAAAGTTTGAACACCTTGCCTATTTTTAGCTTTTGTCACTATAGATAATGTGGCAATGACTGTCCATGTTCATAAAATAATTTCTCACCATCATTGTGTGATATCATGATTTAATTTAGGCTCTTTTTATAGGGGAAAAATAAAATTCATTTCCATGGGTTGTTAGGCAATGGGAGTGGTCGAGGGTGTCCATGGCATGCCAGAATCCCAGACTCCCCTGACACATTTCACCAAGGTCAGACCTCAACAATGCAGCCAAAGGTTTATGGACTGGCTTCCTATCATCTGAATGTTTGTTAGTCTTTTAATAATGTTAGTGACAAAGTTCTTACAATAACATATGCTGTTCAGATTACAAGAAAAAAGCACGCAGTTCCTACAGCAAAGACACCCAATTTTCCCTTTGGTTATATTCTGTTCTGCAGGCCCCGGACACCACCTTAGGCCGGGGCTGCCATTCCCATGCAGACACTTTCTGGCTCCCTCTTCCCAACTCCACCCCTTCCTCGGCTGCTCGCAATCATGTTATAAACATATTATAAACACAATAAACTTGCCTTTCCCTGAAACTTCTTACTAGGCCAGCTATGTGTGGAGGAACCACAACCCCGGACAACCTCACTATCAGCCACAAGATCCCCTACATGACAGGCCCAAGAGTGTTAGGCTGTACCAGTCTCTTACCCCCCAAAGTCTCCCAGGTCTCCCTGTTCTCCAGTTGTGTTGTGATCAACTGGCATTGCAGGTGAGAAATCCCTGGAATCTCATCTGCTTACACTGGTACTCAAAGTTGGCAGCTGCCCCCAATGCCCACTATCTCCAAAGGATCTCTATTACTCCTTCCAAGAGCACTGCACAAAAAACCTCTTCTTTCCTTGTAAAAAGAAGGAGGTATATATAAATTTTGGCCTTTAGAGTGTTGTATTAAGAGTTGGGACAAGGGTTCTAGTCCTGTTACTCACTAATTATTGGAGGCAGGTGAAAGATAAGATGTTTTTTCTCAGTGGTATTCTTTGCTCCCAAGTGGTGAGCAATGAGAATGCACGTGATCGCATGGTGGCGACACTGCAAAGAGTAGTGTTGTTGCAGATGGGAAGTAGCATAACTTCCCCCACAGCGCACGCACACACACGCACACACACACACACACCTATTCCCTGTCCACACTTCCCCTGGGGTGGAAATGCACCTGAGAGCAAAAACAAAGGCAAATACTGACATTCTCTTATATCTTTGCTGTCCAACATACTTCTACCTGTGCTACTGGTTATTATTGTGCCCAAAGGTAAAAATAGCTCCACTTTTGAGCTTACCTCAATAAATCAGGACAAGAGTTAGAGGCCAAAGTTCTAACAGGGGGAACCTCGGCAACAACAATGGGATGGCCATTCAGTTAAGAGGAGTTTAGTTCAGGGGCACAACCTTCACTAATTTGCCTCCACTTACTTAATCTGTCTCTGAAAGTACCACCCACCTAAAGATCAGGTGCAAGTTTCATGATCTGAATGGTCTTTGAAAAATGAATGTGTTCAACAGAATCTATTTATCTTTGGGGAAATTGAATATAATTCCAGTCAGTGCTCAAAAGACACTATTTTTTTTTTTTTTAGCCTGCAGAGTAGCATATGGTTAAGGTAAAGTAATATGTCAAACCAAAGTCTTTTGTGAATCCAAGGGAAAGCTCTTTTCCAATGACATCAGGTAATTATGAATAGAAGGGTGACTCTCCTTCATGTCCAGCAGGTACTCAATTCTGACTATTCATATTGGTCATATCCACTCAGAATGAAAAATTCATTTGATGGACAGTAGATAGAGATGCATTATACACAAAGACATCTTAAAAGGAATTCCATAAATTAAAGGTTTTCTGAAACTGAAAGTTCCAATGAGCTGGCAGTGAATGCCTAGGGTGAAGAAATGTAATCAGTGTGAATATTGTTCCTGGGTAATTTGTCCCTTGTAAGTGGTTACATTTTATGCCACAGGAAGAAAAGCTCTCTGCTTTCTTAGCGTTTTTATTCTCTTCCCACAGACCACCTAATTTACTGGTTCTTGACCCTACCTGCACAATACTCTTACCCTGGAGCTTTTAATATGATTTCATGTGATTTTTATGTGATTTCATATGACTATGGAAGCTGCAAAATCCAAAATCCACAGGGCAGAGTGGAAGCCTGGTGACCCAGGGAAGAGTACATGTTATAACTCATGTCCACAGTTAGCCTGGAGGCACTATTCCTTCCTCCTTGAGGAACCCCAGTCTTTTCTCTTACAACTTTAAACTGATTGGATGAGGCCTGTCTTCATTACAGAGTATTCCCTTCTTATCCACTTTCACTTACTGTAGTATCCATTACCTAAGCTTAAATTTAGTGTGAAAACAGTCTGTACAATATGATATTTTGAGGGAGAAAGACATTTACCTAAGTTTATTATAGTCATTGTCACAATTGTCCCATTTTATTAGTTATTATAATAAATCTCTTACCCTGCCAAATTTATAAATTAAACTATCATTAAGTATGTGTGTGTAGAAAAATAATAGTATATATAGGGCTTGGTACTGGCTGTGGTTTCAGACATCCATGAGGGATCTTGGAACTACTGTAATTGGCTTTACCTAAAGTCTACTGATTTAAATGTTTAATCACATCTAAAAAGTACTCTCACAGTAACATTTAAACTATTGTTGGACCAAAGAATCCATTGTCATAGCCTCATTAAGTTGACAAAAATTATTAACCACCACAGTTACCCTTCAATTGAACTGAGTGTTGTGGCCATTCAGAAAAGTGTTTCACTCCTGTACTCCAACTGTCCTCTAATTATTTAACTTATTTACTAAAAACTCATCAGTTGAAGTTTTTATCTTCAAAAAGGACAGGAGTTGTTACTACTAAGAGGTGGACACCCGTAGCACTAAAGTGCTGGGGAGCAGTGAGGGAAGCTTTTGAGACTGATGTCCTTGAATCACCAATCGAAAGGAAAGAACTCACAGTATCTCAGACTGATGAACCCATGAAGCCAGGACCTATAAACGAAGTAACAACCTCCATTTAGGACTGCCACTTAGGGACTACTGTTGGGGCATCCCTAAGGCGTTCTGGCGCAATCACTGACTTCCAGCAGGAGATGAAGTAGGAAACCTAAGGGACAGAGAATCATGAGATTGGAGAATACTTTCCCTAGGATTTTGCCATACAGAGTGGCCACAGGCTTTTGCCACCAAAGATCCTGCTGTATTCTCTACTCAGAGAAGACCCTCTTTCTTTTTCATTCTAGGGCCAGGCTTGTGAAGGTGCACGTTATTAACTTGCCCTAGGTAACTAGAAGTCAGAACGGACAGGGAGAGGTCTGGAGTGGATCCTAAAGACAGTGGAAGACATTTAACACAAAAAACTTGTTAGAGTTCCCTATAGATCTATGCCTTTGACAGTGTTTCCTCATCCCTCTTCTGACATCGATTGACACAGGACCATTTCCTATGAATGGCAGACTCGATTGCCTCCAACTAGCCATGGGTTCAGTTAAATATCGCAATTTTCTGGCTAATTTCAGAAGTAAGGTCAGTATGCCTAGGGGCTAACAGTAACCTCTAGGCCTCAGTATCCTCACAGGTAATGTAAGGATAGTAATCTATCTCTTAAGGCAAGTTGTTGTGAAAACTAAGTTAATAATTATTAAGTCACAGAAAAATGGCTGGTAACTAAGACATGTTTTATAAATGAATTCATGGTTCTCAAGGTATGTTCCACAGACTCCTAACTGCCCCATGCAGTGAAGAGATTAATAACAGATATATTATTTGCTTTTTCCATTCTATTGACATTTGCACTAATGGTGCAAAAGCAATGGTGATTAGAACTACTGACACCACACGAATCAGACTCCAAATGGCAATGGTGATCACTGATTATAATCTTCATTACCACACAGTTATAGTGAAAAGTCAGTGTGCCCAAGAATTATGTCCTTGATGTGAAGAATTTATTAATTTACTAAATCACAACACTTGAATGCACATCTTTTTAATATTTTTTGTGAAAAAATAGGAAGTGTGCACAAAACACTTTCGTTGCATACCAAAGTAGGTATAATCATTTGAACTAATTTTTTTAACTGTATAAATTTTGTATTAAATCCATTAAAGAGTGTTTACAGCTCTGTATGTGATTTAGGGGTATAGATTCAAACATATTCAGAGTTATGTTAGCATGCCATTGACAGACAAACTATGGTCTTTCAGATTTGAGTATTTGACAGATATTGTCTCTAAAATGAATGGCATTACCGTATCACTTCAAGGAAGACAACTGAGAGAACTGTCGCCTATGGTAAAATTCTAGCTTTTAAATGAAATAATATTACTGGAAAACTTGCATTTGTCACCAGGAGACTGACCACTTCCTGTAAGTCAGAGACTTTCTAATAAAATGGCAGTAATAAATGTGATCTTTTGATATGTTTTAATAGAAATATGAACATGTGGAAGCTCCATACAACTCAATGAACCAATATTTTCCAAATGACAAATGCATGATGCTATAAAATGACACATAGGTGAAAAAAAGTTCTATAATGCACAATTACAAACAGTTTATGATAAAGCAGTATGTGAAAAGTTTATTGATATGATTTCAGATTCTACAACTGCAACTTACTTTTAAGAGATTATTCCTTGTCAAATTCTAGTGTATTATCAAAGAAAAATATTTACAATTACTGAAAATGCTTTTACAACCTATCTCCCCTTTTTAGCCAATAACTATGTGAGGTCAGACTTTCTTCAGTTCTTTCAATCAAAACAACATATTGCAATAATTTGAATGCAGAGGCAGATAAAGAAGCACAGCTGTCTTCTATTAAGATATGCGTAAACAATGCTACTGTACTCAAAAAAATGTTGTTTTAGAAAATAGAACTATTTTTCCTCAAAACATTTTTTAACTTGTAAGATTATTTTATATAAAGTCATAAATAAATGTTTCCAAATTTCTCACTTTAATTTTGAATCCATTAAGTACTGATAGAAGTTACCCACATAAACAGTTTCTCAGAATATGAAGTGATCTCAGGCAGAACAATAAAGATGAGGACTACTGGTCCATGTTCTCATTATTATACCATTCATTATCTCACCAGATTGGGAGAACACCCCAATAAAGTACATTCCATGTCTGTATCAAATCTTTACTGATTCTGGACCTTCAGCTTGTGCTTCTTACTTCTTTTCATCCACTCAAATAAATCCTGCCCATACTTCCAGACACATCTGAAGTGTCACCATGTCCAAGAAACCCTTTTTAAGATCACAGCTCTCACTGTCCTTGACATCCACTGATCTATGTCTATGCCTCTCATGTTCTGTAACTGTCCACTGTCTCAAGTCTTATTACACCAACTTGATTATAAAAGCTTTGAAAGTAGAGAATACTCAATAGTTCCTTATCTCCCTGTATCCAGCACATGTATGCATATCCTCATAGTTTAAGTGTGGTCATTCAATTTGAATGTAGGCATTAGAACAAATCATGAATGGGCTTGTGCCCCCCCCCCCCCCACCAGTTTTCGCTTTAAAAATCTATCTTCTCTCAGGGCGCTTACTTTTTCAGCTCTGTGTAAAGGTAGAGCCTCTGACATACACTTGTTCCTTATCTGCTAACAGGACTTCCCTTAAAGTGGACTGATGTTTTGCTGAATAAATTCTAACTGGGGCCTCACTGGTGGCATAGGGTTTAAGTCTCAGGCTATCAGAGCTATGGCCTCCTGAGTTCCATACCTGGGCCAGGGATCTAACCCACATATGGCGCAGACTTTTGTCTCACCCACTGCTCCCTTTAGCAGTGTATTTCAGAAAATCCGCCTGCTCTGTTCCCCACTCTATCTTTGGTGAATCTTCTCACCCCTGCACCTCTGGTCTACACATCAGTTCTTAAGTGCATAAATAAATAAATAAATCTTTAAAAGTAAATAAATTCTAACTGGAGAGAGAATATATCTGATTCTGGTTCTTCATTATTAAACACTGTCCAAATGGATATTACAGAATCTATGACAAACTACATTTTTGAATGAACTATGAACACAGCATCATTTTAAAGCTGAATGAAACTTAAATATGGAAATATATATAGGTTAAAAAAAGAATTTAAAAAATAATTCTGATAATAACTAGAAGAGTGTCATTGTGGATGAGTATGTTTCAAAATTTTCTGTAATATGATTTGTACTAATTTTTTACACGTCCACTGTAAATTTAAAATCCAGTTGTACATTTCTTATTGGCTAAAAAGTCAAAAATAAACAGAGCAAGACTGGCAGCCCAGAACTAGCCCCATCTGCACAATATAACCTGACTAGGGCTCCGATGTTGGTGCTGCCTCCATGGACACTCACTGCCACAGTCTTGGTGAGAATTTGATTGGCCAACTCAAGGTCACAGAAGCCTCAAGAAGCAGACAGAGGAGATATTTGTCCTTTCCTTTTGCTTCCACTGGAGTTTCCCTCCCACCAAGATCTTAAAGGAGAATCCCCAAAAAGAAGTGCTCAACTGCTAGAAAAAGAGATGTTTTGAAGAAAATATTGAAAAGACTCAGTTCACCTAGACTATACAATAACAGCTCAAATTGCTATCATCACTCTAATTATCCTAAAATACGCACGTTCCTCAAGGTCAATTTTAAGTTCCTACTTATCTATGAAATAATACAGGTCCTGTTATGTTAAAACAATCACCTATCCATCTACTGAAATGCATGAATTAGCAAATGTTCTAGAAAGTAAAGTGAAAGCAAATGTTAAGATGAGAAGTATAATCCTGGTGCCAACTACATTCATCGATAAAACAGCATCCCAGAAGCTAGTATTAAGTGATTAGTAGCCAATAGTAGCATGTCCCAACCATGCAGTCTACCTAACCTGTAACAATGTCTTACTGTATTCACCTAGAACATGCTGATTCCAGTTCAAATCCCATCTTTTCTATCTCCTACCATGAAACTTACCGCTCTAACCTAGAGTTGTCTCGAATGCAATAGTAATAATAGCACTTACCTTTAGGGTTGTTTCCAGAATTAATGAGATAATGCACGTAAGTTAGAAAATCTCCTTATTCATAATCACTTGATAAATGTTAGCAATAAATTATACATGGACCTAATTCAGATTTCAAGCTTAATTCTTGGTCTAAATTAATCATCATTTCAGTATGTGTGGTTTCAGCATCAGTAGCATGAGACTGAAATTTACCCCACTCCACATTTAAGTAGCTACTTAATATCAAAGATTATTTAGCTATTAGGTAATGTCATTTAAAAAAATGGAATAAAGGCAGTTCTCATTGTTTTGCCCCAACTTTTAAATGACTCACATAACATTCAGTCCTGTTGAATTTTTACATCAAGCAGTTATATTGAGGAACTAAAACAAAGATTTGACCCTTCCCTTAGAGAATGATACTCAGGCAATCAGGAAACATCACAACTCTGGCTTAGGAAAAGGAAGAGGAAATGAATTCACATGCTGGGGAGGCAAGTAGGGACCAATCACAAATAATGCAGTTCTGAGCACTTCCAAAGTATTCCAGAATGTTATTCACTGCTAAGAGAGGAAATCTGAGTTGACAAGTTATTTTTTGAACTGTTTATTCATTCACTGACTAGGGAGGAAGCAGGAGCAACTTTTAATCCCATCCCCCAACTTAAAGTCAGTGTCTTGTCACCAGCTCTCCTTGCTAGCTGAGAGGAGAAAACTAAGATTCTGAAAAAGCTGTTAAGAACAGTTAAGAAGAAACTTGATCTTTTCTTTCCTTGTATGAGTATAACAAAGCTTATGCTTTCAGTGGGAGCAACTAAAGTGGAATTTCCATTAATCTTGGGCCAGAAGAAATGCCTTCTATTCAGCTACCCATCAATCAGTCCAAATGAAGAAGGCAGTTAACATTTTTTTTTCCCCCAAACTGAAGCTCTCTGCCTCTGGAATAGTATCAGGACTAAGGAAATTAATCAGGCAAGTACTGACAACCAAGCTTCAAAATGTAATCTACAAGGATGGCTCCTTACTTTGCAGTTCACCAGTTAATGGGGAAAACAGACCAACAAATGATTTAGTCTGAGTCTTACCAAGGCCAAGAGGTAATCTTGCTACCATGGTAAAGAGAATAATGGTATTTCTAAGAATATAGTTCAAAATCTATTTCTCCCAGGAGAAAGGAGGAGAATAAAGGGTACTGAAAAGTATCTTGTGGGAGGATTGGTGTTAGAAGAATTTACTGATACCAAGAAATGTTCAAAAGTAATCAGTTGCCTCAGAGCTGATTGATTTCAGCTCTGTAGTCTTCTTCAGCTAGGTGGGGCAGGCAGGGGTGTTGGCACTGAAAAACCAGGCTTTTTTGGCACTATTTTCCAACAATTGTTCCAGAAATATATTCAAATAATTTTATGAAGTACAAAATAAGAGTCAATGTATTTGAAGAAGAGTCAGTTTAGAAATCTCTCAGACCAGTGATGCTGCCAGTAGAACCCACGGGAGACTGAGGGGTGGGGGCAGGCCTGGGCAGGAGAGAGACTGGGGGAGAGAGAGACAAAGACTGAGAGAGAGAAGGGGGTGAGAGAAACAATAAGGAAAATGAGTGTGCGCTGCTCTAGAATGAGTTGCACCCACTGGAGATTGTTGAATGGCTTTAAGGGGATTATTGTTATTCAATAAAAGGTGTGACCTTAGGTGAGGTTTCTCTGACTGTAGGTGGATTTTCCCTGGATCCTCGGAACTCCCCTATTCCTGTCTCTAATGGTCTTCTTCTTGGTATCACATCACCAACTGCATGATGGGTAATGGCGCCACCACAATAGGCATGAGCATTCCAATGACTCAGGGTGCTGTCAGGGACACCAGGTGCTGGCTATGACTGCAAACCTAGGGCTCACTTCATATGTTCCTGAACACGCTTATAGATAATTGTTTAAACTAGAATGCGTGAAATAAATGGACATTGCACCAGATACTTGAAAAAATTCAATCGGCATTTTTAAATAATTTACTACAAATTATTGTATTAAGTTCTGTAGGATTAACATGAATATATGTCTACTTACATCTTCAAACAACTTACTCTTATAGAAGAAACAAATATGCAAACAAGTATAGTAAAGAGCAAAATTACCTAAGGAATGGGGTTGGAAAAGCAATCAAATGCTATGGCACATAACTGGGACAACTCCCCTTTTCCATCTAGTGCAGTCCTCTCATATGCTAATGATGGTTGCCAAAGTAAATGACCCAATGGTTGAATCACTGTGATCTCCCTTTTATAATTCTGCACATATTACCTTCCTGCAGAGCCCTTAATCAATACTTTTTAATCCAGTCACCATGATCGTAAAGATCTAACTAGAGGACAACTGCAGAAAGTTGGTTTTTTACCCTGACCAGTGTGGTTTGGAAAGTTACTATCTTCAGATGAAAGTAGAGGCTTATAAAATAGAGCAATTTTCCTCTTCAAGGTCTTTGCAAAAGCACCTTTTATTCAGTAATATTTTACAAACCAACATATATAAAAATTCTAATTAGCATCTCATAGAATTATATACCTCACCTTTCCCCCCCCCCCACTCTGATCTCTTCCTAGTCGTAATTAAACCAGCTGTGGCTATTGATGCTTTTTTCATGTTCCAAGAATAACCATTCTTTCTATCAGAACTATCAGAAAAGAAAGTCTTAACATAGCCCTGGATAAATCACACCAGGATCTTATTCAAACCCATAATTAAAATCCAGCTTAATCCATAGCAAACAATTAATCTAATATAGCAGACTTTAGTGAGAGGCTGTCAGAGTAAAGGTTCTTCATGTACCTGATAGAAAAGACAAGACTGAGAAACTATCCTACCAACCACCTACATCAGCTTCAAAACACCCACAAAACCAAACCATAAAAGACCACTAGAATAAAGAAATCTTCACTTTATAATGAAGAAATAGTAACTAGGCACTATGCTGAAAAATGTATCTCATTTAAACTAGCTGTACCAAATAAGGTATGCAATCATTGCTCCACTCACAGAAATCTTTTCCTAAGATTCAGAAAGAGGACGACAGTATTTAAACCCAGGTCCTTTGAATGAGATCTCTCTAGCTGTTGATCTTACTCTGGCCCTTTGTTGACTCCATAGAGTTCAACAAAGTTCTTATGTGGCAGATGTGGTAGATCGAGACTATCCCAGCTCTGCTGGCTTTTACTCCAGGGCCCTGTCAGTTGGTCAGGCTAAGTCAGAAGGCTGTGTACCTGCTGGATAGCAGTAAGGCTCTGAGTCTGATACTGTTGAAAAATGATTCTTAGAGTACAGTTTCCCCTATGTTTATCCCTATTTCTTAATCTTTATTCTAACACTACATTCCTGATTTCAAATAATACATAATATTTAGAGTGAATTCCATTTTAATTCTCCTTATCAAATGTAACCACTTCTTGGTGTGTATTGATATGTAAAATTTTAGACGTTCTCTGTGTATTTGTAGTCTATAAAGACATCTTTTTGCATTAATGCAATTGATATTTAATTCTGATTTTCTTTTTCACTTAACATGTCTTCAAGCTCTTTTTACATCCTATTCCTGTAACAGTGCATATATTTCACATTACACTCATCTAACTCTGCTTATTCAGTTAAAGTGATGCTGAATACCCCACCATATGAATGCACCAGTGACAGTTTATTCCTATTTATTGCCATTACAAATACCAATATAGCAAAATAAAATTAGAAAATACAGAACTTTAAAAATTGCTAGGTACTGAAAGTCTATCTCCAAAAAGATATATACTCTGCAAATAAAAGACTTATAGCCATGCAACAACATTCTAGATTCTATATTATTCAAAGTATAGGACATTGTTAAATAAGATGCTTTCAATATAAAAGGGAGTGTCAACATCCAAAACATATAAAGAATTCCTATAAATCAATACGAAAAAATGTACTGTAGTAAAGGGATATTATTTTACATGGTTGATTGTGATGCCTTATTTTTTCCCTTTATTATAATTAGAATAACATATTTCCTAATACTGAACCATCCTCATATTATTGAGTTTAATACATCATAATATAGTAATATTTTTCTAGAAAGATTCAATTGTTCATACATATTTAAGAGTTCTATATTAAGATTCATTAAATGTTTGGAATATAATTTGAGGAAGAACACATTTTTGTTATTATTTTTCAAGCTTTTCCCATTACAGAGCTTTGTGGGTTTTGATGCCCTTGTTTATTCTGCTTATTTTCAATAGCAGAATTTAATTAATTCGCATTTATTGGGATTAATGTGAAACTTAAATTCTGCCATCTTGTTTTCTGCTTAATGTTCATTATTATTGCTTTCTGGTTTTCTTTTTAGTTTATGTTCTTGCTTTTGATTAGATCAATTTTTCATTATTCCATTTTTCCCTCTAGTAGTTCAGTAGCGTTAAGTACTAATAGTGTGCTTATGATAGTTATTCTTAAAATTTTTTACACAAAAAACTATGTGTAGCTTTGAGTTTTGTGTATAAAGCACAAAAGACAGAACATGTTTAGTTCTGTATTCTTGCCCAGAAAAAAGATAAAATTGTTTTTTCATGCCTGAAAAACTAGTTTACCTAGGTTAATGAGTGCAGTTATTTTCATGTGTTTTTGTCTACAGTTATATTACTGTTATCCCCAAATGTGTCCCCCAGAATATGAGAGCTGATAATCCTTACCTTTCCACCTGTTTTCTCCCATGCATGTTTTAGGTTTTACTTCCCCTCACTCTCTAACTTCCATAAATTCTTCACCAATTCTGGTTCAATGCTAACTTACTTTTAACCTCCAGATCTCTTAGGTGTGCTCAATTAGCTCTCTGGATGCAAACACCTAATGGTGCTATCTCATGCACCACTGGGATAAAACCCAAGTCTATTGTATGGATTCTAAAACTTCCCTATATTCCAAGGTTTGGTTCCTGCTTATTTATCCTGATTCACCTCATCGCACTCCTTCTCTCATACTCTATGGTTTACCCATATTGAATTTATTTCTTAAATACAATATGCTGCATTCCACCTCTTGGTCTTTACACTTACTCCTTTTATCTAATACTACTTTCTTTGTGTCTCCGACCCTGTTTCTTAATCAGAGTAATGAAGTCTTGGAAAAAATTGTCTTTAGGCATCCTGATAGTACTAAAAGTTTTTAATTGTATGCAAATAAACTCATTGATATCCAAACACTTTCTTCAGTATAGTTGCCTCATATATTCTGAAGAAATGTGTGGAATGTGATGCTTAATTATTGCCTTAGTTCTGTAACACCTCAGACTTAAAGAACTTTTAACTGCAACCAAAATATTTCTCAAATGTTGAGTAAGAAATGAATGTCAGCACAGCAGGCTGGGGTAATAACCAGTTAACAAGTCTTTTGGTTTGGAACCCTGAAAAAGAAATGGTTTCTGACATAGCGCAGAAACTTTCATTAGTTAACAGAATAAAATAAAATTCAGACCTTGAATGACAACACTTTTAGTAGATATTTTTAAAGTTTTCACTAGACACCAGGGACAATATATGTGTGTGTGTGTGATCTTGCTGATAATAATTTTCCCTCTTGTACAAATAGTTTGCCTTGGATTCTAGTCATACGGTCATGTTGCAGGCCTGGGGTATTTTTCTATATCCTGCTATAAATATCACTTCTCCAGGACAATTCATAATGTCTTCTTAGGCTTTACTTCTATCCCTCACTCCTCAGTTCATTTCTTATGTTTTCTTTCCTTGAGGAATGCCTCCCTCTCTGGAGACTTAATGCCGTAATAATCCCTATTTCATAAAAGACAAAGCCTGTCAATAAATGCTGCAGCTGTGGTTATGGAAAGGGAGGAAATTCACTTTAAATCACCATGTCTGAAATGAAAAAAATGTCTGGTCTAGAAGGACATTATATGCAGTCTAGAAAGGTCTTCACCAAAGTTACACGGGAAGTGGTTTCACATTGCTTGCAAACACTGTCGTTATTGTTCGCAATGATGAATGGTTTCAGTTCTCACTAATATAAAATTCCACCAAATGAATATCCTGAAAAACAATCTCAAACTCCAAGAATAACACGAGTATGAGTTGATTGTCGAACCATTTAAGGAGATTCTATCTATTGACCTCTTTATCCCCAGAAGCCACGGAGACTGTATAATTTATCATCCACACTGACACAGGTCTGAGAGTAAAAGGAGCTCTATTAACAACTACTCCAGGCCAAGCAGGACAAACAAGGCTGCCTTGGACAAAAGGAACTTATCCTACCAGAGATAAATACACTAAATGCAGATCTAAGTCTCTGCATAAATTGCTTGTCTTACTGCATATTGTGGTTCAAAGAATTAATCCGTTCTACTTGATGTTAGAGGGGATCATTTATTCCCCTCCCTATATGTCTCCCTAGGAAGGCCTTGAGTAAGACTTGCCTTTCTAGCCCCTCTTCCTTGTCCCCTGCCTCATTCAACATCAGGTAACAGGCAACTTTCTAACAAATGAGTCTGCAAAGGAAGCTGATCTCAGCACATTCTTCTCACTCTCCTCCAAGCAGCCTGCCTGCAAAAGACTCTATGCCTTTTCTCTCCCTGCTTAACAGTCAGGGATATCCTATAGTGGCAGCCGGGAGATGCCTGGGGCCTCCAGTGACCAAAGATATAAATTGATCTAACCTAGGTGGGACCTTTGAACAAGTCCTTTTGCCCACAGGTCAACACTCATATTCTCCAACTGGCTTTATCAGTAATGAAATTAACTTTAGATTTCCATGTATCTTTTTCCTAGTTCTTAATTCTTAACTGGTTCTGAACCTGAAAGGGAAAGTAAAGGGTGTTACCCTTTGACTACTAAGATTCTGGTCCTTCTTGTTTGTATTGCTGACTAAAAACGAAAGTTAGTGAGAATCTAAGGGATGCATAAGAAAAACATCCACAAGGAATTAGAGAGACAAGACCTCTCATCTTTGGTGATTAAAAAAAAAAAGTCTATGTTTTACTTCAAAATTAATTTGAATAAAAAATTTTAAAGAGTATTTGTTTTCACATGTGAATATCATATCTGTTTACACATTCAAAAAAATAATCCTGAAAAGATTCAGTTGCAGGAACTTTTCCTTTTAAGCATATTCCTCTTAAAGGATAAAAGGTCAGAGTAGTGGAGAGACTCACATATTCTGAAGTCCTAAAATACGAGCAATTTCAGAAATAACCTATGCACACACACACAATGACAGAAGTGGTAATACCTGCCTTGCAAGCACACACACACCCACCCTTCCTGAACACCACCCTGATCATCTGAAATAGTGAAACCAATGATCAAGTCTCTACCATTTCCATTATTTCTAATGTGAACAACAGCTTGTTAGTAATAGAGTTGGAAAGAAATGCTTCCAAATATGCAGTCATCAAAAAAGGAGTAGGTTTTCAAGTATGCATTACATATTTTTTCATGTAATGTCAAAGGTAAAAATAATCTTCAAATAGTCATTACTCTTCACTAAATGTTTACTCTGGTTGATGATCCTGAAAAAAAAAAAAGGGGGGTAAATTTCTGTGGCCACACGAGTCACCTTTCAAAATTACTATTGCTAAGCAAAGACTTCCCTAACACAAACTATTTTCAGTGTAATATTACTTCAAAGGAATCACATGAAATATAAACAATTTATGTCAGATTTGTTTAAGATTATTCTAGTTCTTTCTTTTGCTTTATTATATCGTAGAATTGGGAAAGGTAAATTAAGTTTTTCGAATGAAGAAGACTTCCAATTTCTCATGATAGGTATGACAGTTAAATAATTAATATTTTAATCTGCCTGCTATTCTACCAATTGGGATAACAAACAATTTTCAAACAGGATCAGCTGGCATTAGGCATTACCACATGCTTTTATCCAAATGCCCAAATAAACTCATTTTCAGAGAGCTATAGGTGATAGTTTATAAAAATCTGAATGTTCATACATTCAAAAATGTAACAAGGTTAGAAATATGAATTTCACTAAGAATTGATTGCAGATTTGAATGCATGCAATTCTGGGGTTCAGGGCTTCTTGAGACCTTGTTTTTGCTAAAATATTTGCCCCTGTTGGTCTAATTATAAACCCAGAGGAAAATAGAGCACATGCAGAAAGTAGGAATGCAATGCTCAAAAATCACCCACATGGAAAGAAATGGGCAAATTTGGTATCTTGGCAGCTTCATCACTAAGCAAAGACACGTAATTTTCACTGAGTGAAAATTTGCAAAATTTGCCATAAGCAAAACACATTTTTATTGCCTCTTGAGTAATTTCCCATCATAAAAAAATATTTCTATCTCAATTTCAAGTCTATATATCACAAAATACTAAAATTTTGTCAAAGGTAAAATATCTAATCCCAAATTAATTTGGGTAACATGGAAACTCTAAGAGGGTGGTCCTTAGAAAAGGGGAGTGTCCCAGGACCCCACCCCCACCTCAAGCCAGAGAGATCCAAGACACCTAGGACTACAAATCCCATAATGCCATCATCACCAAAGGAAGGATGCTGAGGACTGAGGGTGGAGTTAAGGAATGGTTTTTGGTATTTAAAATGCAGACAGGTGAGCTTTGGTGGGGGAGTGCTTGTGGTTGTCGATCGCCAGTTTTTTGCAGTGCACCATTGAGATTCCAGCTGAGCAGAACTGGTAGGACGCATTCACCAATTTATTCTTTATCTTCTTCCCTTCCCTTTTTGTAAATAAACCCCTTTTTAATTAATTTTATTGTGTGTGTCTGCAATTGAGTCTTGTAAGTTCCTTTTAAGCACACAGATGAGAACCCCCAGGCACCCTATCTCATATCGGAGCTGCCCTGTGACAGTTTTGGCGCTCAACATGGTTGGACAGGACACCCATGCTTGATCAGCCTGAGGTAACCTGCATTGGTAGCCTTAAGCACATTAGGGCTAAAGGACACGTGGCATGATCATGATGTCTCCAGCATTGGTGATTTTGTTTTTGTTTTACTCATGTACAGCTTTCTTTTGTGGGTGTGTTTTTGGCCCAAATGTGGCCTCAACCATAAATTTTCGCAATTTTCTACCGGACATAAGTTCATTTGGTTTTCTTCCAACTTCGAGTTTGAATAGCCTTTTCCCTTTAAATATTACCTCCAGTTTTATAAGCATAAACAATTTGATAAAACCTGGCATGTGGCAAATGATTTTGTTTCTGTACGCATCCATGGGTGGTTTGCCAGCCATTCCTACTTTTCAATCTGTGCTTTGGGATGTTTTTTGATAATGTGTTTAAGTGTCATTTGCTACGATTTTAGTTCTGTAAGTGGAGGACGTTCTACTTTGCCTACTAAGAATGTGCAACAGCGAATTCAGGCTTTCAATTCAGTTATTAAGAGTATGAGGGATGAGAATCATACTGCTTTTGATTCAGTTTTCAAAACTGTGCAGGACCAGATACAGATTACAAGAAATGAAAATTGTATTGTTTTTGATTCAGCTTTTAAAAGTATGCAAGACCAGATACAAAATGCTCTCCATAATTTAAATATGGCAGAGGCTTGAATAATGGCTCAGAAAAGAGATAAACCCTCCCATTCCCCTGAGGGCGGCAGGGAGGCAGAGTTGGGAGAGGAAGATTACCATTTGCTAAATACCCTGAACCCACCTAGACAAAGTCATTCTTTGCATGACAATGCCTCCATTGTGCAGACCTCTGAGGCTCCACAGCCCCCACCACCCTCCGCCCTCTGGGAAGAAACCAAAATGGCTTCTCCTCCCCACACTAGACAGGGTACCCACTTTGGAAAAAGGAGTTCCCCTAAGGCAGGACAATTCCCTCTGTGGCAAATACCAATGGGTGGTTTAAACTATCAAGGGCAGCCCGCTGGATATTTTTGGTCGCACCACCCCTTTAACACAGCAGACTTCTTAAATTGGAGGATCTCTATACCTTCTTACCGGCAGGATCCTAAAAGGATGGCAAACTTGTTCGCCTCTATCTTCCACTCCCACCATCCAAACTGGGCAGATATACAATTAATGCTACAAACTTTATTGACTTTGGATGAGCAGAGGATGATTCTCGGGAAAGCCAGGGAGGAGGCTAGTTGTCTCCACCAACAGAATGCAGACTCCCCAGAACCTGAGGTGGCTGTTCCAGGCGTAGATCCTGACCCCAACGATGGAGGAATGAGAATGCTGGAACTCTATAAAAAGTGTCTACTGGTAGGTCTGTAGCAGGGAATTCCCAAACAAAAAAAATTTAATAAAATTCTACAGCTTGAACAACTTGCTAATGAGGACCCATCAGAGTTCCTTGAACAAATTATCCAAACTTATTACACCCATATGGATATAAATTTGGACGCCCTGGAAAATGCCCATCTGATTTCTGTGGCGTTCATTATGCATAGTGCCCCGGATATAAGGAGAAATTTAGCAAAGATTGACGGTGTGGCAGGGAACAGCCCATCCCAATTGGTAGACTTGGCATTTAAGGTTTATAATAACAGAAGAGAGGAGACCTAAACCTGCAACTGTTTTTGTATAGAGGGAGCACGGGACAGGGTTTCAGGGAATCAGTAACAGAATGGGGCGAGGACCCAGGAGAAGTGAGCCCAGGAAGAGTGAACCCTTAGGAAAAAAACAGTGTGCTTACTGCAGGGAAGAGGGACACTGGAAATACAACTGTCCTGATTGCAGGAAAAAAAGGAGACAAAATTATGAAAGAAAACAGAAAACAAGGAATGAGGATTCACACAGGAGTTATAGCAGGGAAGATAGGCAGAGTGCAAGTAGTTCACAACCAAGGAGAGAGGACAGAAGACAGATGGTTGCACAGGGCAGAGGTATGGATGAAGACAGGAGAGAATACAGACAGAGGAGAAGAAATCAAGAGCCAAGTGCAGAGGAAAGGAGACAAATGATAGTGCATGGAAAAGGTTCAGATGAGGAAAAGGGGGGCCCAGGGGCTCCACTAGATATTAAAAAGCCCATTAGAATAACCCCCTCGGAGCCCCAGGAACACTCACTATGGGGGACTGTCTGATTGATTTCTTGGTGGACACTGGAGTGACATACTCCATTTTGAACTCTAAATTGACTAAGGTGAGCAAACAGACTGTACCAGTCACCGGTGTAACAGGAAGGCCACAGCAGAAAGCCTTCTTGCAACCTCTGGAGTGCCAACTGGGCACCACACAGCTGCAGCACAGTTTCCTGTATATGAAAGTATCCAATCCTGCTACTTGGTCGTGACCTTTTAAACAAGTTGAATGCACAGATTACATTCTCACCCCACGATCAGAGACTTCACCTGCAGGTACCTCCAGAACACACTCTGAGGTTCCAGATGATACTTACTCAGGATGTTCCACCAAAAGGTGAAGTGCTACCTCTGGAAATCATGGCAAGAGTAAGTAAATGGGTATAGGATGTGACCCCAGGACGTGTGAAAAATGCAGAACCTGTGAAAATAGAAGTGATAGAGGGGCTCAAGACCCCAAGGAGGAAGCAAAACCCATTAAAAGAGGAGGCCTTGAGAAGAACTGAAACAATATTAAAAAGTTTCCTTCCATCTGGACTCATTCGGCCCTGCCGCTCACCATATAATACTCCGATTTTGCCAGTAAGAAACCCCATACAGGCAAGTACCGTTTTGTTCAGGATTTAAGGGCCATTAATGAAATTTTCCAAGATATACATCCAACTGTGCCTAATCCCTATACCTTATTGACTGCCATGCCTGGTGATTTGGCTGGTTTTCAGTGCTAGAACTTAAGGATGCTTTTTTTCTGTATCCCAATGGATGTCCAGGACCAAATGCTTTTTGCCTTTGAATGGCAACACCCCAAGTCCAAAAGCACTCTCCAATATTGCTGGATTGTGCTTCCACAGGGATTTAAGAACTCCCCAACTATTTTTGGGGAAATACTAGCCAGGGGTCTCAGGACAGTTCAACTGAACCAGGGCATCTTATTGCAGTATGTAGATGATTTATTAATTGCAAATCCAGACTATGAATCTTGTCTGGAAAATACCATAGTGGTACTGAATCACCTGGCAAAATGTGGCTATAAAGTGTCGCCTCAAAAGGCACAAATATGTAAACAAATGGTGACATATTTGGGGTTTGAGATTTAAAAAGGCAAACGGAGCCTGAAGACAGAAAGAAAACAGGTAATTTCAGCCCTTAGAGTCCCCAGCAACTGAAGACAGTTGTGTGGATTTTGGGGAATGGCTGGGTTTTGCAGGATTTGGATTCCTAATTTTGGATTAATAGCAAAACCCTTATATGATGCCCTTAAAGGCTTGGACTCTGAACCTTTGTCTTGGACTCAAGAATGTCAAAGAGCTTTTGATGAAATTAAGGACAAGTTAATCTCAGCATGTGTTGGGCCAGCCAGACCTCAGGAAGCCATTCAGACTTTATATGCATGAGAGACAGGGAGTTGGCCTAGGAGTGTTAATCCAATTGCTGGGACCAAAAATGCAGCCTGTTGCATGTCTGTCCAAACAACTGTACCACACCACAAAGGGGTGGCCTCTATGTTTGCGCACTGTAGCTGCCACATGCGACCTCCTACATGAGGCAGAAAAATTTACATTGGGTCATCCCATCACTGTGTATGTGCCACATCAGGTTTTAAAATTGGTGGAACGAAAGGGTGGACTTTGGTTGACTGCTGGGTGAATGGGAAAGTACCAAGCAGCTCTGTTAGACAATCCTAATATAAAACTGCAGGTATCTAATTCCTTGAATCTTGCTACACTGCTTCCAAGCAATGTAAATGGACTGAGGATATTAACTTGATCCATAACTGTTTAGAAACTATTGACACAGTGTATGCCAGTCAACCAGATCTGACTGACTGGCCTCTGCCAGATCCACAGTGGGAGCTCTTTACAGATGGAAGCAGCTTCATGGACCACGGTTGTCGATGTGCGGGATATGCAGTGCTGACGCTCCAGAAAACCATAGAGGCCAAGGCCCTTCCAGCAGGTACATCGGCACAGAAAGCTGAATAGTCCTGACTCACATCCTGGAACTCTCTAAAGGTATAAGGGTCAATATATTTACTGACTCAAAGTACTCTTTCATGATTCTCCACATGCACAGGGCCATTTGGAAAGAGCAAGGACTCCTTACCGCCAGTAACAAAGACGTTAAGCACCCATTAGAAATCCCGTCCTTGCTAAAGGCAGTAGCTTTGCCGTCAGCTGTGGCTGTGATGCATTGTCCCAGCCACCAAACGGGTGGGTCTGACATGGCAAAAGGCAACAGGGCAGCTGATCGGGTGGCTAACGCCGCTGCCCGTTCCACTCTCCAGGGCGCACTCATCCCTCTCGTGGACCTAACTCGGTATGTTCTGGAATATACTCCTTATAGATTGGTTCCACACAACAATTCAAGTTTATTTTCACAACTGAATTTTCAAACTATAGTTAACCTCCCTCTTTGATGGTTTGCACTGGCTGTTATGAATGGATGTTATAAATATTAGTCTTGTCTAGAATGGATGTTATGAATGTTAGGATGTTATGAATACTTACTGACAGTAAGTCAGATAATACCAGAGTCTGATTATAAGTTACTGAGCCACTTCTTAACTCTAAGGGGTATCCCTGAGTAGCTGAAGTACTCATAGATCTACGAGCCAAAACATGAATATCTAGTCCCAAGAGAACTAATCAGGTAAGAAAACAGAACCCATGAACATCCTAGAGAGGTTTCCAGCAGACTTGCAGTACCCATTCTGCACTTGCACAACTTAGAGGCACTGAGAAGTCTTTCCAGTGTCACTGCAGAAGTGTCACTAGTAACAACTAGAATGTTTTCTGGCTCATTCCTCAGGGAAACCATGATTTCCCTAGAGAGGTCAGCGGACCAGAAGGCAAAGGCAGTCAGACTCCATATTTTCTGCACATATCAATGCAGTTATTACTCTAAGAAAGACATAAAAGCAGCTACATTTATTCTGTGATGTAAAAGTAATTCTGCAAATGTAAAGGGGTTTCTCTTCTACTGTTTTCTAAAGAAAGTAAGATTTTCTGTCACCATGAAATTAGCAAAGGGTGGTATCTTTAACAATCAAAATTATTAACAAGTAATTTTGGAAGAAACAATGGGTATAGACTATTAGACCCTCATCTTTTTCCTTCAATATGGAAGATATTAATCTTTTTTCTTAATTTAAATAAAACTAAGTAAATCCAGTTTCTAAATATTATCAACAATCTAAAACTAACCCAATATTGGTGTCAGATAACTCTCAAAAACTACTTCATTTGTCTATTTGAATAATTTTTTAGTACTCTAAACCAGTCCAAATAAATAATACCATGGAAACTATTTCTGAATCCCAGCAAATTTAAATCTAGTTTAACTAAACAAATTTAACTAAAATTTTATTTAGGTATAAAACGTGATGGATGGATAGTTCTACTGTCTGCCTTATTGAAAGAAAAGGAGAAGCAACATGGAAACCCAGAGATGCTTAAGTCTCTCAAATCTATCCTATCTTGACATCATTTTTCATATATATCCAAATCAATACACATTAATTTCTACCAGGAAGTATGGGAATTATATTTCTAGTGCTATACAGTAAGTTTGATGAGAGAAGGGAATGAAGTTGGTATCAAACACATGAAAATGAATATCCAACATATCTAGCTCAACAAAAATACCAATTATTTCAGAAAGAATCTGCCTTCAGAGTACCACTCAAAATTACATAGACAGAGCAAAAACTCACACTGAATTTATGAGCTTAGCAACCAAGACGGAAATAAAGAGAACTGACCAAGATGTTTAATGCCCATAATTTAAAGTCACATCACCTTATATAAAGGAAAAAGTTTATACTTCAACTTGGAAGGACTAAGGATGGGTTTAGATTGATGTTTGCTCCATACCTACCCCTTACAGTGTCAATTAATAACAAACATTTACTGAAGAGGTATTATATTCTAGAAACAACTCTCATGGTTTTATATGCAGGAAGTTGTAGCACTCAAAATAAATCTATGAAGCAATTATTTTTATTAACCTCATTTTATAGATCTAGAAACTAAAGCACAAAGTGGTCAAACAACTTGTATTTGAATCAACAAAGATTCAAAGCACAAGGCCCACTCTCACCATTCTATACTGCCTCTAATTTAAGTTTATTGATGTTAACATTTTCAACTGCAGTATGTAAAAATTACCACTTACTTCACTGTTGTGGTTCTGAATTTGAAAGTGCCTTGCTAGAGCTAAGAGTCATAAATATGTAAAGACACTATTGATATCTTCCTCATTAGCATAACGATATTCATTGTATTACCTAACAAATCCCAGATGAGGTCTATTTTTTTTAAAGATTTATTTATTTATGCACACAAGCTGAGGTGTAGGCCAGAGGTGTGGGGTGGTGAGAGGACTCACCAGAGACTGAGTGGGGAGCAGACCAGGGGGATCTAGTGAAGTACACTGATGAGGGGAGCAGCAGGCGAGGCAAGAGAGGTCTGCTGCACCTTGTGGGAATCTCCCTGGCTTGGCCAGGGATTGAACTCATGCTCCAGCATCTCCGGACAGCTTCATAGTGCTGCGCTCAACCCTTGCACCACCAGGGAGGCCCTGAAGTCTATTTTTTTATGTAGCAAGAATAGGGATCATGAGAAAGGACTGATAAAGGGGGTGAGAGAAAAAGAAAATGAGCAGAACAGAAAGTACAACAATCTCCTATATATTCCAGAGAATCCAAAATGGCCCAATTGGAAAAGAGATAGTCCTAAGAGGGAAAGAACATGTAAAACTGTTTATCATACATGTTAAGTCAGGGGAGAAAGACTAAAAGTTCTGTAGAGTACTATCTTAATGTGAAATATGTGTTCTCACACATGGAACACTGCAAGTCTGGAAGAAATGATTAAGATTCTGAGAGATGGAGAACTCCCTGGTGGCGCAGGGGTTAAAGACACAGCACTATCAAGCTATCACCAGTCACTACATTATGAGTTCAATCCCTGGCCAGGGAGCTAACCCACATGGCACAGCAAACCTCTCCTGTCTCGCCTGCTACTCCAGTTGTACCATATTTCAATAGACCTGCCTGTTTTGCTCCCCAACCTGTCTTTGGTGAATCCTCTCACCCCCCACACCTCTGGACTACACCCCAGTCAGTTCTTGTATGCATAAATAAATCAATCTTTAAAAAACTGCACTAAAAAGTAAAAAAACACAGTTCTCAAATATTAGATAACAGACAGTGCAGGATGGTGATACCTGTAGGAAGGAAAACAAGTGAGATGAGTCCTGGAAAGGCCCCCAGTTCACTGGCTAGAGAGTATTCCAGCATCAGTGCAAAAAGGTGGGGGGAGCATAGGATAGCATTCTCAATTAATTGGAGGAGACAGTGCTTTAATTTGGGGAGGCTAGGTAGAATTTAGAGGGCAGAGGATCAAAGAAGTGAAAGCTACATAGACTCAAACTCCTGAGATTCGAATAGGGTGTCTGCATGAGTCATTGGTCCAATACTCTCTATGTGTTCATGCAGGAAAATCATTAATGCCAGCGAAAACGCCACCAAAAAGGAAACTGAACAATTCCTAGAGCACACATGGGTCTAGGACTAGCTCACATTTACATCAGCTATAGTGGAAAGTTATGTCATTCCTGGATCATCAAGTAGTTCCTGAAAAATGGAGTATTAATGGAGACAAAGTAGCTCCAAACAAAAGGGTGCTCTGGAATCATTTTTAAAATGCTTAAAAACAGTCCTTAAGAACCTGCCAAAATCACAGCGGAATGAAGATGCCAGGCTCACTTCATTCAGACAGATACAACAAACTGATGCATAAACAAAGCCCAAAACCCCTGAGAGGAGGTGAAAATGATTATCAATCTACATAAGAGGAGCAACATTCAAATTAAAAGGGGTAGGGAAAGACGTCAGTGAACTTTGTCAAAAGTAATATGGGGAAGTTCGACGCACGAGAGAAGAGGCCCCTACAGCTACTGACTTGGGCATATGCTAGTATCAGGGTTCCTATGACACCTCACTGCACCAAGGATGCAGGGGGCATTGGGGGAGAGCTACAAAGGTGAGCACAGAGAGCCAGGACCACTGGCTTGACTCTAAGGTTCACAATACAAAACAGCTATAGCCAGAATTGGGTCAAAGAACCTTATAGAAAACTACTAAAGACTGGATGAAATATCTAAAGTACCTACCACCCCCAACCTAGACTGAGACATTCAAAACACATGCCATGCCCTGTCCCAAGCTAAGATATTTAAAACACTTGTCATTCTCCACAAGGAAATGCTTTGCAGCAGGATTTCAAATTCTTTTATCTACTGGAGGTGATCATTTAATTCTTTTTGCCCTAGTCCTCTTTTAAATCTACCAGCCTTTGCTGGAACTAGGCCTCTAACTACAACTACCAAAAAAAAAAAACCCAAACAAACAAAAAAAAACCCAGCAAAATATTTATCCTTAATAAACCACAAACAATTTCAAAAGAGGGAGAGAAGGACACAGAACAAATGCCAGAACAAAAAATCCCGGCAAGGAGACTGATTCAGTGTAGTTGATGAGCACGACCACAGTGAAATTAAGGGCACAGTCCTGACAATGCTGATGGAAACTGGAAAAAAAAAAAAAAAAGAAGAATATCAGTAGCGGATGGAGCCAGAGTAGCCAGAAAACTCACCACCTTCCAAGGGACTACACAGGCCCCCAATCAAACCAGCAGAGACCTGTTACTTCTACAAGACCCTGTCAATGCCCGTGCAAACCAGTGAGGAACTGGACCTGTATTGGAGAGGGTGTCAGAGGCCTCTAGAGACCATGCCAGCCCCCACGCAGGCCACCAGGCTCGAGACTTCCCACAGGACATAGCCAGTGCCTGCCCAGACCAGGAGAAGCCCCTGAACATTCTACAGGATCCTGCCAATACCTGCCACGACCTACAAAGGCTGTGTGACTTCCCACAGGATCCCTGACAGATTGGTGAGAGCCAAGACCTACATCAGGGAGTGAGCCAGAATGGCCAGAGGACTCATAACCTCTGTGAGACCCTGCCAGCAGTTTGCCCAGAGAGGGGTGTAACCTGATTACTGAGGGGTAGGAGCCATGCCCAGAGGAAACCCCACAGACAGCAACTGGGTTCCAAAGCTAATGCTGGATAGAAGGACAAACCCAAAAAAATGGCAACATGAGTCCCCAAGTGAATAATACAACACAGAAAACAAATCCCCCAGAACCCCGAGTCATGGACATGGACACTATGTTATCCGTATCAGATACAGAGTTTAGAATTACAATGACAAAAATATTGAGATATTCTTTTTCAATTTTTGGAATAGTTTTAGTAGGATAGATATTAGTTCATCTTTGAAGGTTTACTAAGATTCATTTGTGAAGCCTTCTGATCCTGAATATTTGTTTTTTGGGGATAGTTTTGATTACTGTTTCAATTTCCTTGCTTCTGACTGGTCTGTTCAGGATTTCTATTTCTTTCCCAGTCAGTCTTAATGGTCATATAAGCTAGGAATTTTTCTATGTCTTCTAGGCTGTTGAATTTATTAGCATATAAGTGTACATTGTGAGCTCAAATTACCCTCTGAATTTCTGCTGTACTGGTTGTTATTGCTCGTCTTTCATTTTTTATCCTATTTGACTTTAGAAAACTTCATAGTAGGGTAGGAAAAATTGAAACAATGGATAGATATATACATGAACAAAGTGTAGGACATGTTTTGGGTAAACTTTTCATAGTTAATTACAAAAGTTTAAGTTCAATTTTAAAACTTAAAATTTAATCATGAGAAAATACGGAGAAGCGAAATATAAAATGTGACTTTCATACCATTGATTGATGTTCTACATGAAAGCTAATATTTTTCTTTGTTGGGAATACTGTTAAGGTAATGTTGGTTTTCTTTACACAACTTTTGCTTATTTTCTCTTAATTATGGGATGAGTATGATATTTTTTTTAAAGATTTATTTATTTATACATACAAGCTGGGGTTACAGGCCAGAGGTGTGGGGCGGCGAGAGGGTTCACCAAAGACAGAGTGGGGAGCAGAACAGGCAGATCAGAAATACACTGCTGAGGGGAGCAGCGGGCAAGGCAGGAGAGGTCTGCCGCACCATGTGGGATTCTCCCTGGCTGGGGGTCGATCTCGCATCGCGTGCTGCCGACAGCTCCACAGCGCAGCGCTCAACCCTCTGCGCCACCAGGGAGGCCCGAGTATGATATTTTTAATAAACTTGTTGGTGTTGTAATTTTCATACCCCCTGAGAAATATCTAGGAGTCTTAGTCCCTGGAGAATCATCCTTTATGTTTCTAGTCACAGTTATTTTCAGAACACTGGGTGCGGGCAAAGCCATAGTAATCTCAGGATGAGGAATCGTTCATGATCAATTTAAGCCATCCTCAACAAAGATGTTAAAAACTTTACTTTTGGAATAGAAACCACAAGATAATACAACTCACTTGGTTTTAAGATTTTTAGACAAAGAGTATATGAGTAACACGAAGGGTGAGCTGATGTAGGTTGGGAGAGGCAGAGACAAGTGTATTTTTCTAAGTAGTTTAAGCTTTAATCAATTATCAGGCCCACAGATACCTTTGTTTACTGGAAATGAAATATTTAAAATATATATTTTATCCATGGAAGATGGTTTGTCCTCTTTGGTTTAATAAACTTTGGATCTGGGCCAGGTCCAAGAATAGTGGACTTGGTCCAGTCTTATAGCTGCTTCTTCCATGAAATTTGTGTCCAGTTTTGGATGGAGCTACAGCCTCTGAGAATCCAATTATATAAAATTTTCAAAAGTAAAATAAAATTCAGGGTGGAGAACAAGGAAGATACTCCCTGTATTTCCCTTCACTCTTATTCTAGTCACTGGGAAATTCATAAGAGAGGAGTTATCACGGAGGTGACTGTCTTCCATTCCAATAGACTTACCAAGTACAGGTCTCGCTGAACTTCTCACTTCCTACAGAAAATCTGAGAGCTAAATACTCTAGCTTTCTAGTGCCCTTATTACAAATGAAATTTATGGAAATAAGCTTGCTTATACAAGTATTTCACAAATCAAATCCAACAATCTATAAAAAGAATTATATATCACTATGCAGTTTTCTAAAACCCAACATTCTAAAATCAAAATGAACCCACCTACACACTCACAGTCACCCAACCTTGTCCTTTGGCTATGGATTCCTCTAAGTCCCTCCTACACACACAGAAGCATTCCCAACAATTGCCATCAAGTATTCCCTTGCACAAATTAATTCAGCATCCAAAAGAATAGAAAAATCTGATTCCTGTGCACCCTGTGTATTTCATTTATCAAGTGTTAATAGGGATGACTTTACTTCTTAAAAGAAGAATGGACTGTAATTCTCTTCATGATGGAACGCCACTATTTGATATTAATGCTCTGTAGAACCAGTGTGAATTGTCTGATTTTATGATTTAGCAATTACAATGTGAACACAGAAAACTATATCCCAGAGTTACTAAGCTTAGTACAGTTAGATGATGTAGTTGAGTTTTAATTGCTGTGAATTTGAAATCGGGCACTAAATTTGTCAGATATAAAATTTCATTTACAGGCAAATTGCTTTTGTAATAAGGTCCTGCTTTCATTCAGAATATGCGTCCTTTCTCTTCCAGCCTTCACTGACCCTCTGTTGCAAAGGATCCCAATTAGTCTGGGAAATCTACTAAAATGAGCAAAAGGGTCAGGGAAAATGAGGGAAAGGTGAGACAAAAAGGGAACGAGAATAAAAGAGAAAGAGAGGAGAGGAGAGCACACTTCCCACACTTCACCCAGAGGGCATCTTTTGTCACACATTGAATTTCACTCCATGTAGTTTTAGCAAATAGGTACTTTTCACAAGGTACCTCAAGGGATTTCATTTGAACTTTGAAATATTTTGCTAGTGCAGAATTGCACAGCTTTATTACAAACAGGAATCCAATATTTATGATTAACGCTTTTACAGAGACTCTAAGACAGACTGTCAATGATCAGAAGCACAAAAAAAAAAAACAAACAAGCAAACAAAAAAACAAAAACAACCAGTCAGCAGAACTATAAGGGTCCACATATTGCCCTTGAATCATACTTACTGTCTGGACCACTCATATTATCCCAATTGTCTAGGTACACTTACCTTTTTGTATGTGTGCCTCTTTTCCCTAATTTAAAAGTTTATTGAGGGCAGGGATTATATTTTTTTCACATACAGGGCCAGCAAATATTACAGTAAATGCATAATAAATATTTTATCAGCTAGGAATTATTGGTGCATAGTATGTAATAGTACCCAAAAAGATCAAGATGTTGAAATCATCTGGAAGCAGCAAAAAAGTATCTGCCTCTCTCTGTCCCACCAGATCAACTCTCCCATTTCCTTTATTTTCCCTCTAGGCTTAATAAGCCCTGCTTTTTTACATTCCAAGGGAAAAGAGCTTTGCTCCAAAGATAACATCAGAGTAGCTGGCCACCAGATGATGGCGAAAGATGCTTGTGTTCCAAGGATGGACATGCTGACCCTTGCCCACGCCCCACTTCTGCTCCCTTGTCACTCTAGATAAATACCCCTGCCCTGTGCCAAAGGGCAGGCTGCTGGGCTTTCAGAAGAGTCTGCTGCCCTTCTCAATTTGTTGACAAGTTGAACTACTTTTCTTCTCCTCAAATTGTTTTCTTTTATTGATCAAGGGAACCAAGACCAACTGCCTTTATGGCATTGATGTCATTTTTTGGAGTTGGTGGCTTTGAGAGCAGGGTTCTTGGGTCCACTCTGGGAAATGTGTCACCAGAGCTCCCTTCAGCGGTACACAGTGAGTTTCTCCACGAGACAGAGATGTCATATATAAACAAGTTTATCAGGGAAAGGGACAGGAAAGTAAAAGTCGCTTGCATAGACACAAGTGGGCAAAAAGAGCTGCACCAAAAGGAACAGGTTGCTAAGAGAGGCCTGCACGGTTGCAGGCAGGTGGGCAGCCCTGAGGATAGCTGTCTCTGCTGAAGGAGGTCAGCGAAAACCTGGAATGGTAAAGGTCACGGGCAGGCAGGAAGGCCGCTGCCCTGCAGAGGGACAGAGCTGGTGAAAAAGTCACCTGAGTAGGCACAGGTGGGCAGATAGATGGCTGCCTGCACAATTGCAAAGACAGCACTGATATAGTCCTCTTTCAGTCGGGAGGCGCTTGTTCCCTCCAGGAGAGGTTTGTTTGCTGTTGATTTTGAATATCTATGTAGGATCTGAAAGGGACCAGAGATTCTACAGTTGGCTCAATCTCCATATCTTCACCTTCCAGCTCAGCAGTCTGATACCTACTTGATCTTATGCATTGTAACATAGGCACTGGCATCTAGAGATTTTTGGTTATCTTTGTGTTAATGGTTATGTTGATTCCTTCTACCACACCTCTTTGTGTGGATCTGGTTCTCATCTTATTTTAAGTTATATTCCCTCCATCATTATGAAACCCAGTTAAGGTACCTAATAGAAAATCTTTAAAATGAAGCTGGCATCATTTAAAAATATGTTCGATTAAATAACAATCAGTAAAATAAATTTCCTTCACCTACTCCCAAAAGACATGATTTAGGGAAGAAACAAGGCAGTAGCCAGCAGCTAATAATAATTAGGTTTCAAAACCCTACCACCTACCCTGGGCCATCTGATCCAACTGATGGAGGAGATAGAACTTAAAATAAGAGTAGAAATAGACCCACACAAGGAAGTGGGGGTAGAAGGAATCAACATAACCATTAGCACAATCCCTAGGTGCCAACTCCTAAATTTCAAAGCATAAGTAGGAGCCAGACTGCAGTCCAGGGGCAAAGATAGGGAGATTGAGCCCATTGTAGAATCTCAGGTCTCTTTACTAATTCGAGTTAGCCAATAAACAGGAACGACCCTTGAAGATGAGCCCCTCCCAACTGAAAGAAGGCTGCATCAGTGCCATCCGTGCAGGAATTCAGGGCAGCTGTTTCTCTGCCCACCTGTGCCTATGCAGGTGCTTTCCTTTACCAACTCTGCCTGCCTGCCTTCATGTGACCTGCACTATTCAGGCCTCTTAGTAAACCTGTCCCCTCAGAGGGGCAGCTCTTTCTGCCCACTTGTGTCTGTGCAAGCATCCTTTACTTCCTTGTCCCTTTCCCTAATAAACCTGTTCTTTAAGTATAACTAAGTCTCTGTCTCATGGAGAAACTTGCTGCGTGCTGCCGAGGGGAGCTCTGGTGAAACCTTTCCCAGAGTGAACACAAGGACCCTGCTCTCAAACCTGCCGACTCCAAAAAACGACATCACAACCACTCACCAAGAAGATGGATATCTGACTAAAAATAAGTTGGGGACTAGGAATGCAAACCTTCCATCCCATCCCCTTTAACTGGCTATAGTTCACAGGAATTCTTAAGACTCACATGTTCAGATGTTCTTTGTTTATAAATGTCAGAAAATGAAACACACAGTTATCAAAGTATTTGTCCTCCAGATCACTCATGAAGACTTAAAAAAAAATAACTCACCCTAATGGACTACCATTTAGCTGGAAGATGGTGCCTTGCTCAAAAGCTATCTTTTGTCACTTCTGATTCTATCCAGACTGGAATACCTAGAAGAGTTACTCTTGACCTATATTGCAAACCTATCAATGGCTGATTCAAGACTCAAAAAGCAGGTAAGAAGCTTAACATTTCTGTGACTGCAAATCTAACTGGAGACCCACTTCACTCAGGGTTCCAGGAAGGCTTGAACTGGGTGCTGGAATAGATTAGCAAAGAAATATATAAGAACTGAAAATGACTGTTAAAGTGATTGTGTGTTTTTTCCTGTGTCTTTAAAATCATGGGTATTCAAAAGGCCTGCTTTACAAGCTAAGAGGCCTTGGAAAGAGATGACTCTCTTTAAATATGCCAAATATATATGCATTTTTAAATAAAAGACATAGGGAAATATTTTGTCTTTCCTTTGCAAAGGAAGGATGAAAACAAAACAAAGGAGAAGCCCTGGCACTTAGTGTTTTATCACTGATCTCAGGTCATGGTGATCACATGGACCTCCCCAGGGTCCTGGAAAGCAGGGCTGTTGAGCCTGAAGCCTCCAGGGAAGGGGAGCCTTGCACCAATGAGACCAGGATCTCATAAAATGCCAGACACCTGGGTTACAAAACCTTAGAGATACAAATTACTGTTATTCTATTCTGATTGGTTCTTGAAGATTGAAACTGAGGAGACAGGAGATTTGTGTGATCTACCCTTAGAGATAAGAGTTGGGAGCAAGAATTCAATAGGGTTTCCAGTTTCCATTTTAGCAAAGCAAAAGGACATGAAAAGAAAAGTAATTGAGCACCTGGGGCCTGAGGAAAGTTTTGCATTTCTTTTAGGAATATGTGAACAGCTAGTCTAGTCTCCTCTCAAATGGTCCCAGGGCTTAATTTTAGAAAAATCTTTATGGGGATCTGACCAGAGAAATATTTAGAGGCACAAAGTGTGCCTTAGCGGATTTCAGACCATGCAAGGCAAGCAGTTACCCATCTGTGTTTGCAAAGGACCACCTCATTCACATACACATGCCCCTGCAGTTACCAAGCACCAACTCCGTGTGAACACTGAGATGCCTGCAGAAAACAGGAAAAGAAATCTAGTCAAATTATCACATCGAAAATTTTAATTTCTAAAATAGAAAAAGGGTAAGATGTTATGAAAATCTATAAGGGAATCCCTGGAAAACTCATTTGTAGAGAAATTAAATGCACATAGAGTTGAAAAAGAACATGTCTTAAAATGAGATCGTCCACTTCTAGAAACTCTGGTAAAAGAAGTATTGATATTTTGGGGTCATTTGTTGTTGTTGTTGTTGTTAGCATACTAATTTAACCCTTGCCAAATGTTTCAACACTAGCCTTCATTGCATACTAAAACTACTCTAACCTTCCTCTACTTGTTCCAACAATAAATCTAATCAAGAACAATGACTACCATTTAATAAATATTTGCTAAAGAATATTCCAAGATCACATATCTGGTATACCTTGAACTAATTAACAATTTGGCTTGAGTAGAGAAAAAGTTCACTGCAGGCACTTTTATGGTGACACAAAACACAAAGTTATTTTGCATGTCTTACTGCATTTTTTTTTAAATGAATGTTCTGAAGGTATATTAATACCAGGAATGATTTCATAGAGCAGAATTTCATTTTAACTTTCCTATTTTATATTGTCAAAATGCTCAATGAATTCTGACTGAGATCTATAAAATATATATGTGCAGACATGAGCCACAGAAAATAAAGAACAAGTATTTGTCTAGTTGATTAGAGTTATTTCTAGTGATTAAGTGAATTTTGCTTAGATAGTGAAACCCTGGCGGTCCTAATGGCCATTTGCTATTTCTGCTTATCTTGCAAAACAATCAGCAGGGCTTGCAATAATAAGACAAAAATACCCCTACTGATTTAAAATAAGGGGGAAAAAACTTGATTTTTTTTCATAGCATGACAAGTTGTATTTCAGAATGCAAGCCCAGGAAAGTGTTTGCTATCTTCAAGAAGACATCTTATCACCTGGAACATAAGTAGCCATGGAAACAGAACTAAAATGCCTGACTCATGGTTAGACGTACAACTTTCAGAAGCAAGTGGTGCTCAATATGTTGAAGTTCTAGATGCCAGTTTAAATTACACAATGTTTTAGCAGAAAGCAACCAGTCAGATTCTAGCAACTTATATTTTCTGTACTTGCTCTTTAACCCTGTAATATAGTGCTCAAATCCCGATCCTCAGGGAGACTGATTTGAGAGACTTGCCTCCAGTTTCCTGCTAGGTGACCTCATATTAAATTGATTCGTGTCTCAAAAGCTATTGTTAACTTTTTGACTTCTGTGCTATTGGGCAGTGGGTCCATATTCAGCAACAGTAAAAATCATTATTTTAAAGAAAAAAGATTTGAATGATTTTTCCACATATTTTGCCCATACATACAAAGTATTTCTTTTTAAGTATGATTTCAAAGGACACTAAATCATCTATTGACAGCTACTGTGGTAGATTGCAAAAATCTTCACCTGCCCTATCTTGACCCATTTTTGCCTTGCAATTTTATTTTGCCCTTATGCTTTATGTCATTACAGCTAAGGACATCCAGGATCAATTGACAGCCAGCAAACTCCAGACATGCAAAAGAACCCAGATAAGACCAGCAGAATCACCTTACCCACATACCAGACATAAAAGCTTACTGATCATATAGTTGAGAATCAAGGCTGTTTGTTATGTAACATTATTGTGGTGGTACTAAAGCAGTAGCATCCTCAAATAACCATCCTCTTTCCAGCACACTCAATTTTCTTGCCTCCTTAAACTACATTCCCTCCTGAAAATGCCTTCCATTGATTAATCTATTCTAACTCCCCTGCTTCTTCCACCCCTACACCTGCATAGCTAAGTAACCCTTGAGAGAATCACATCATCAGCTACTTGATATCCCTTCTCAGCATAGTCTGTTTTTTCTGCTGAAATCCTTTCCCCTTCTCAGTAGCTACTTCAAACATTGCTGGCATCCATCAACTTCCCAACTCCCTCATATTAGCCTTCATCCAATATAATTCTGTCTTCTTTATCATTGTAAATTCCATAGAGATCCTTGTAGTCTATTTTTAGAGAGATGTCTTATCCAGTAAAATACAGTCTTCCCACCTCCCAAGAAATAGTAACATAACTACAATCATTCATTTGTATTTCTCTTAAGATGTAAAAAGGAAATCTAGACCTCTAACACTGCTGCACTTGCAATTCTCTTCCCTCACTTTCTTATTTAGTCCCATTCCAAAAATAATGAATAAAATTCCTTCTCCACTACACATAGACTGTTCTCAATAATAGATCATATGATAGAACAGAACATATGTCTCAGAAAATAGAAATTTTATCAAGCACCTTCATAGTCCACAACGCTATACAGGTAGAAATTAATCATAAAAAGATTCTCTGTATATTCTAAGACTAAACAAAATGCTTAGAACAACTCTTGAATCAATGGAAAAATAAAAGAAGAAATCAAAAACTATCTAGAGACTAATATAAATGGAGAGACAAGCAACCAGATCCTATAGGATACTTTAAAAGCAGTACTAGATGGGAAGTAATGTATTTCTAACAATATAGGCCACCCTGAAAACAGAACAAAAAAATACATTAACTTAATCTAACTCTTCAGTTGAAGAAACTAGAAAAAGAACAACTCATTCAAGAAATAGAAGAAATAATAAAAATTAGAGCATAAATTCATGAAATAGAAAACAAAAAGATAGTCCAAAGTGTCAGTGAAAACAGGAGTTGGTTCTTTGAAAAAATAAACAGAATTATAAGTCACTAGCTACACTTACGAAAAGAGAAAACCCAAATTAATAGAATCAGAAACGAAGGAGGGAAAATTACAATACTGCAGATACATAGGATCATAAGAATCTACTTTTTATGCAAGCAAATTGGACAACCTAGAAGAAATGGACAAATTTTTAAACTCATACAACCTCCCAACTGAAGCAGGATGAAACAGACAACTTAAATATTACAATCACAAGTAAGTACTGAAAATAAAAGAGTAATAAAAACTTTCCCCAAGAACAGAAGCCCAAGACCAGATGGCTTCTCAAGTGACTTCTATGAAGATCTAATACCTATTCTATTTAAATTCTTCAAAAAAAAAAAAATCAAAGAGATGGGAAACTCCCCAACACATTCTATGAGGCCAACATTACCCTGATCCCAAAAATCAAAGAGAGAGAGAGAGAGAGAGAGAGAGAGAGAGAGAGAGAGAGAGAAAATAAATCAGGGACCAATATCTCTAACGAACATCATTGCAAAAATAAGCAAGAAAATCCTAGCAAACTGAATAAAGCAACATATCAAGAGAATTGTCCACCAAAACTAAGTAGTCTTCATCCCAGGGATACGAGACGGGTTCAACATATGCAAATCAATCATCGCCATCCACCAGATCAACAAAAAGGAAACTAAAAAGCCACATGATCATATTAAATAGATCCAACATCCACTTATGATAAAAACTCTCCCAAAATGGGAATAAAAGTACCTATCCAAATATAAAAGCTGTCTATGACAAACCCATAGCCAACATCATACTCAATGATGAAAATCACATACTATCACCACTGTTATTCAATACAGTTTTGGGGGGGCCTTCCTGGTGGCACAGCAGTTAAGCACTGCGCTGTGGAGCTGCGGGCAGCTGCGACACGAGTTTGATGCCCAGCGGTGGGAGATTCCCACATGGCGTGGCAGACCTCTCCTGACTCACCCGCTGCTCCCCTCAGCAGTGTATTTCTGTCGATCTGCCTGTCCTGCTTCCCTCTCTGTTTCTGGTGAACCCTCTCGCCACCCCACACCTCTGGTCTGTACCCCAGCTTGTATGCATAAAAAAATAAATCTTTTAAAAAATACATATATAGTTTTTTGGAGGTCCTAGGTGAAACAATTAGGCAAGATAAAGACACAAAAGCAATTCAAATTGGAAAAGAAGTGAAACTCACTATTTGCAAATGACATGTTAATATATTTAGAGAACTTTATTGGAAAAAAATTCTAGAAATATAATAAAGGGGCAGAATACAAAATCAATACACAAAAATCAGTGGTTCTTCTATGTACAAACAAAGTATCAGAAGAAATGGCAGTAGGTAACATGGTTCATTTACAATCACCAAAAAGAATGAGATATCTTCTATATTCACTTTTTTAATGAAGGAAGTGAAGGATCTGTACATTGAAAACTGTAAAACTCTGTTAAAGGAAATAAAAAAAGACACAAAAAATGGAAAGATATCCGATTGTCATGGTTTGGAAGAATTATCATCATTAAAATGGCTATATTGCCTACAGCTATTTACAGATTCAATGCAAAAACTATCACAATCACAATGATCTTTTTAAGGAAACAAAACAATTATTAAGTTTACATGAAACCACAAACGGTCCCAAATAGCTTAAACACTCTTGAGAGAAAAGAAAAACAGAGATATAATTTCCTGACTTCGAACTATATTACACAGCAACAGTAATTAAAGTAGTATGGTACTGGAACAAAACAAACTTATACTAATGGAATAGAATTGAAATTTCAGAAACTGATCTATATAAATATGGTCAGTTAAACTTCAACAAAGGTGCTATGGCCATACAATGGAGAAAACATTACTCTTTTAATAAATGGTTCTGGGAAAAATGGATAGCCATTTACCAAAAAATGAAGCAAGACCCACATTTAAGTCCATACACAAAAATTAATTCCAAGTGGATTACAGATTTGAACATAAGAACCCAAACCATAAAGTACTTGGGAAAATATCTATACCTATGTACAAAGTAGTGCTGTCCCAGTTGCCAAGTCATGGAAGTACCCTTCAACAAAGAACAGTTTGTTTGTTTGTTTGTTTTTTATCAACAACTTATATCACCTTCTCAAGAGTCCCCTGTTCCTCCTATTCATATCCAGAGCATAGAAAATAAAAGGTTAGTTGATGCCACAAACTATTAAATTGCACTATCTTAAAAACTGCTTACCTCCTTCAAGGTATATTTGAGTGTTTTTTTGAATTTGATAAGGTTGAATAAAAATATAAATTCACTTTGTGCTACAAGGGAAAGTCAATTAAAATAGCACCATATTTTTTGCTTGATGAATCAGTAGGGCATTATATATACGATCTAGCAGTATAAGAGGTGTATTCATGATATAAATACAAGAACAGTTCAGGGTTCTTCTAACCATCATAAAGAGCTTATCATAAAACAATGGATGACTTCATGAACAGGTGCTTCATCATGGTACAAACTTTAAAACAGACCAGATTTCTAAATATCAATATTAAAGACAATGAAATTGGATAAACCATATCAGGACAAACTGCTTATTTCACATTTGGCCAGCAAATTTTAAGTCCAAACAACTATTAAATGATAGTCACAAGTAAAGACATATCTAGATATCACTAACATTTAAATGGTAATAAAATGAAGAACCAAAGCAGTGATCACTAACAATAATAGTGAATGTATAGAGTTTTACATGTACTCTCCCATATATTCTTTCCAACAACGCTTTAATGTAAGGTGTACTGTTATTACACCTACTTTGCAATGAAGAAACTGAGGTAGAAAAAGTCTGAACAACCTGACCAAGATCACACAGCCAATGTCACAGAGCCAGAACTCAAAACTAGTACTAACCAAAATGTCTGTATTTGGTATTTACATGCCATGAAATACCTCATATCAAAGCACAAAACAAATCTAAGCATTATACTAATATAGCATACATTTCAGGAAACAAAAATTCTCCTGGTTTAATATCTTCATTATTTTGCTTAGAACCAATGGCATGGTCTTAATATATTATTAGATATATACAAGAACTCATAACCAACAGTAACTGGCATTCAAACTTGAATACAATAGCACTATTAATGTATTTGTTCTAATCATAAACAGCAATGAGTTTGTATATAAAATACCTCAATTTTATAGATATATCTCCTTCAAAATTACCTGAACAGTTTTATTATAATTTAATGAAATTTTTTAAATTATGTTTTAATTAATTGTTTTCACGTGCAAGCACCAATGATTTATTTTCTACAGCAACTCTTCAGCTTGCACAGTTTTAACCATATGCTAAAATGTGTAAGCAAACACTTATCCCACTCTCATTTTTCATGTTAGAGGTGAATCAAATCACCCTGAGAATTGGGGTCAGCAGATATTCCAGGGATTGAGTAGTTCTCTGAGTCATGACAGAGAACTACTCAGTGTAAGCAATTAAATCTGACCAGCCATGATGGCCATTTAATGAGCTTCCTTGTGGCAGAAGGGAGTCCACTCTACCTGTCTCAAATAGGTTGTGATACACCATAAAGCTAACTAAATAAATAATTTAAGTGATGAAATATTCCAGAATAAGGCTTTCTAGCTGACTGTGTAATACCTGGCTATATTGTCATAAATGGAGACAGTGATTAGGAACCCACCCACTGATTGGGCCACTAAGGAATAGAAAATACAGCACCTCTTTTTTATGGAAAAAGAGTTAAAACATTGGTTAAGAGTTGAGAATTTGTGTTTGTACTTATATCCATTTAACCCACACAATGGACAGGCCCTGTCTACTGTGTCAGGCAAGGGCCTGATTGAATTAATGGTGAGGAGAATGTCCTCAAGAAATCACATACTGTGCTATTTAGCCAGCAAAGTTGAGTGGCTTCTATAGATGGTAAATTAATCCAGTGAGAATTGGGGGAATATTCCCATGTAAAAGATTTCTTTATTCATGAGAATAATTGAATATTGAAAAACCACCATGTATTGTATCTTATTTGAAACTCCTAAGTGATATATGAAACCTCCTCCTTTTCTGCCCAACCCCCCCACACCCTCGGTCTTTGGTCCTGTGTGTCTTTGCTCAGCCAATTATGGAATTGCCTGGCTGAGTGATGCCCAGACCCCTGGATTCATGATGACTCCAAAATCACAGAGGTTGGGGCACAAACCTTTTGGTTTGAGAAACCTTTCCTGATCTGAATTGTCCATTCAATTCATTAAAGTGACCCAAGGACAAAGAGAAAAAACAATATATTTTTGTAAAGAAGATAAAATAACAGTCCACATTTAAGGCAGCAATGTATTAGCTTCGAGATAGCATCCTTTAGGAATTAAAAAGAGTGCTTATTTTTACAGTAACTGATTTTTTTCAAGCACTTTCTTTCCACATCCCCATTCCAGATATATCATTTGAAAGAAAACAGCAGACAAATGCATTGGTAGTTCACAAGTTATGAGGTAATTGCATTAGCACATAGAGAAAAGGGAAAGTATGCACAAAATCCTGATTGGCATTTCTCTGTTTAAAAGGCATTATTTTCCAATACCTGAACATGCCCAGAGGAGCTGTCTCTGAGCAGCTGTGAAACAGAACCTTTTTACTTCAGGGTTAGTGCAGGGAGCTCATTAGCACCAGCTCTACCCTCAACTAAACAGCCTTGTTTGCATATTGAAGCAATAGAATGTGAAGGTGTTAAAAAGGAGGAATTGCTGCCACTACTCCTGACTGACATGTCTATCTGGGCTCTTGTGTTTACAAGAGAATAATGAAGCTGCCCCAAAGCCCCTACTGGGCCTGATTATTATGCAGAGGCTTCTTAGATTATGTATAATTGATATCCTTTTTCCCTCCAGCTAACCAATGGCAGTTCTCAAGAGTAATGCTAATTCTCCTGCATCTTACCATCCAAGCAAATACTAAAAATTGCTATCTTTCTTTCTGCTTAATAATTTTTAAAGACCAAAAAAGTGACATTTACATTTTTAGAAGCGTGAGGACTGCGTGGTTGGTGTGGGTTTACTACTTAATAACAATCACTGAATCAAACAGTTGAGAAACAGTATTCAGAACTTGCTTAGCCTCTGTGAATGTATGTGTGCATGCATGCGTGTGTGTGTGTGTGTGTGTGTGTGTGTGTGAGAGAGAGAGAGAGAGAGAGAGAGAGAGAGAGAGAGAGGTTGTGTGTATACTGTGTACTTGGTATAAATATACTAAACAATAGTCACTCTGCAAGGAAACCCATTACCTCTAATAATCCCCCTTCATTTCAGGCATGGGAAGGAAGCAGGTCAGTCAAGTTAGTGAGTCCTATACACTGGAATTCCAATTTACATTTGCTATATTTCAAATGAGTCACTTTATAGGCAATTTCTAAATATATCCATACCTTACCATCATCTTCCAATGGCATGGTTGTTTGGTGCGTTAAGTCCTGAAAGTAAATCATTCAGGTCAAAGTCATAGATATTTGACATAATTAGGCAGCACACTGATCTTGTGCTGGCTGCTCAGAAGAGAGTAATGGGGAAAAGCAGATTGGTGGTATGAAGCCCCCAGAATTAGCTTCATGCAGACCACTCATTCTACAATGCAGTCAAACATCCCAAACTCTTGAAAACATAGTTATTAGTGTGCTAGTTGAAGATTGGAGTATATCAGTTTAAACATGACCACCTAATGATAAAACAGAAAATCAGTGTAGGAAGGATGCCAAGATGGCAGGTAGATTATATCCTTGGTTTACTACTTCTTTCAGGGACATGGAGGATTGGCACCTTGAGGGAGCGGCCACATCTAGAGTTGAGTACCAATGTCTTCCAAGAAGGAGAGATGGAGAACATCAGAAAGGGCGGGAGAGATAATACGTCACGAACTGTACCAGTTTACCAGTTTCCCCACCAGGTCTCCCAGGCTTTCTTGCAGCCTGGCCTAGGACATGGAGCACATACTTCACAATGAGAGCATATTCCAGCTCACTGAAGGACATCCTGTCAGCTTATGACTGGTTTCATCAGGAGAAACACTTGTTTATCACCTAAGCAAACAATCTCTTATATCCTGGGGTTACCTGTGCTTGATCTGAGGGACAACAAAGGTGCCCTTCTAGCCCCAGAATGATCTCATGTGGCCCCCTGCACCAGACAGTGGAGCTCTCCCTTCTTGCCCCCCCCCCCCCCCCCGTATCATAGGTTGCCTTCTCTTCAGGGGCTTTCTGGAATAGCTTTGGAAGGGCACCTACCAGTATGTATAGTCAGAAACTTGCAGTAATCAACATGAAAAGAGCCTGCAGAACAAGGCATTCTTGTTTTTTTTTTTTGTGGGTACTTTATGGGAACTACACCTGAAAGGAGAAAGTACACATTGTACAAAAATAATGATGTAAAATATAAAAAATAAATAAATCTGATATTAATATAAAAAAAGAAATTATGTTATAATTAAGGATCAATACATCTGGAAGACATACACTCATCAATATATATGCCCCAAACAAAGGAACATGAAAATAAGATGACTATTAACCTGAAATCAGACATTGGTAGCAGCACAGTGGTAGTAGGAGATCTTAACACCCACTTTCACCACTGAACAGATCCACAAGTCAGGAAATTAACAAGGAAACAATAGCATTACTTGAGGAATTAGACTACATAGTTTTAAAGGACATTTATAGGACACAGCACTCAAAAAAAAAAATAACCTAAGTACACATTCTTCTAAAATGCACAAAAGGAGGAGTAAATAAATTCATGAAGACTAAAATCACATCAAATATCTTCTCTGATAACAATGGTATTGAAATAGAAATCAGACACTAAAAGGAAAAAACCTTCTAACATGTGAAGACTGAACAACACACTACTGAATGACTATGAGATTATTGAGGAAATAAAGGAAAATTTAAAAAAACTACCTGAAGGCAAGTGAAAATGAAGATGTGAACAAAAGAACCTATGGGAGGTAGGAAAGGCAGTACTAAGAGGCAAGTTGATAACAAAACAAGAAATCACATCAAGAAATAAAAGAGTTCAAACAGCTCATGTAACCTCTCACCTTAAGGGATTAGAAAAAAAGAACAAAACCAAAGGTCAATAGAAGGAAGGAAATAATAAAAATTAGAGAAGAAATATTAATGAAACAAAAAGTTGATTCTTTGGGGAAAAAGATAAATCTAGTTAGAACTTTTCTATTTAAAAAAAAGAGGGGAAAATCACTAATAAATTCAGGAGTAAAAGAGGAAATACAACCACAGACTCCTCAGAAATAAAGGGCATCATAAGAGAGAACTTTAACATCTATGTAACAAAAAAATTGAATAGACTAGAAGAAATGGACAATTTCTTAGAGTTGTACAACCTTCCAAGACTATATCAGGAAGAAATTGACAATCTGAACAGACCAATTACAGAAGAAAAACAAAACTGCAATAGTAATCAAAAGTTTCCCAAAATGCAAAAATACAGGATCAGATGATTTTGCAAATGAGATCAACCAAATCTTCAAATGCTAGTACCTATCCTTCTCAAACTTCCAAAAAATGAAGAAGGGTCAGCATTCCCTCTTTTTTTTTTTTTTTTTTTTAATGAGGCTAACACTATTTTGATCAAAAGCAGGTAAGGACAGCACCAAAAAAAGAAAATTACAGGTCAATACCCCTAATGAACAACCATGCAAAATTCCTCAACAAAACATTTAACAAATCAAATTCAACATTGCATTAAAAGTATCAGGCATCATGAACAAATAGGATTTATTCCAGGTAAACAAGAATGGCTCAGCTTCCAAAAAATCAATCAATTTAATTCACCATATAAACAAAAGGAGAGATAAATTTCATGTGATTAGCTATTTGGGTAAAATTTAGTGGAAAAAAAAAACACTCACATTTGGGACAGATGGATCACACTTCAACACAGTAAAAGCCATATGTGACAAATCCATAGCTTTCATCATATGCAATGGTGAAAGACTGAAAGAAAGCTTTTTCTCAAAGATCTGTACAAAAAAAAAGGGTGTTCACTTTTACCACTACTTTTGGAAATCTTTGATCAGTTAAGACAAATATATAAATGGAAACCAAATTGAGAAAGCAAAATTTTCACTATTTGCAGGTGACATAAATAGAAAATCATGAAGATTCTACTAAAAACTAATTGAAATAATAAATCAGTAGATTAAAATGGCGGGTTACTAAAATTGCATTTCTATATGCAGACAATAAGATAGAAGAGAAAGAAATCAGGGAGAAAAAAATCCCTTATCAAAAAAAATAAATAAATACCTAGAGGTAAAGTTAGCAAAGGGAGTGAAGGACCTGTACATTGAAACTGTAAAACATTATTAATAGGAATATAAAACACACAAAACCAAAGATATTCCTTTTTTTGTTTGTTTACAGACTGGAAGAATTAACATTGTCAAAATGGTCTTTTTACCCAAGGCAATATACAAATTCAATGCAATCCCCAGCAAGTTTTCAATGGCATTTAAAGAAACAGAACAAACAGCATATCACATGTAACCACAAAAGACCCCAAATAGCCAAACAATCCCAACTAAAAAAAAGATTGGTTTCACACTCCCAGAATTCAAACTATATTACAAAACTAAAAATAGTATGATACCTGAATAAAAACAGACACACACACCAATGGAATAGAATTGAGAGTCGAGAAATAAATTCACAGATATGGACAGTTAATCTATGACAAAGGAGCAAATACTCTACATTGGAGAAAGGAAATTGTCTTTAACAAGTGGTGTTGGGAAAACTTGAGAGCCACAAGAACATGATGAGATCACCATCTCACACCTTACAAAAAATTTATTCAAAATTGATGAAAGACTTGGATATGGGACCTGTAATCATAAAATACATTGAAGAAAACAGTCAAAACACTCCACAACATTTGCTTCAGTGATATCTTTGGGAATTCATCGCCAATAGCAAGAGAAACAAAAGAGAATATAGACAGATCCCACAAAAAAGCTTGTACACAGTGAAAGAAGCTATCAGTAAAACAAAGACACCCCAGTGAATGGGAGTAAACATTTGCACATTATGCATCTCACAAGGGGCAGATATACAATACATATAAAAAAACTCATACAACTCAAAAAAGAAAACAAATAATCCAAACAGAAAATGGACAGAATAGCTAAATTGGCTATTCAGATGACCAACAGGCATATGTCATCACTAATCACCAAGGAATTGCAAATCAAAACCACAATGAGATAATATCTCACACATATGAGAATGGCCCATAACAAAATGACTTGGAACAAGTGTTGGCAACAATGTGGAGAAAAAGGAACACTGGTCCAACGCTGTTGGGAATGCAAATGGTACATCCCTTTGAGTTTCCTCAAATATTGAAAAAAGACCTGATATAACCCAACAATTCCACTCCTTGGTATCTACCTAAAGAGTGCAAAAATACTTATATAAAGGAATATACGCACTTCTTTATTATGGAAACAACCTAACTGTCCAAGGGCAAATAAGTGAAATATGATGTGGAACATGACTCTGCAATTAAATATTATGAGTTCTTTGCATTTGCAACCACATAGATTGAACTAGGGATAAACTAGGGATAAAGCTAAGCAAAATAAGCCAGACGAAGAGTGAAATATTATATTATTTCACTCATCTATGAAAGAGAGATATATTTCAAAATATATTTCTTTCTTTTAAAGATTTATTTATTTGTGCATACAAGAACTGAGGTGTAGGCCAGAAGTGTGGGGTGGTGAGAGGATTCACCAGAAACAGAGTGGGGAGCAGAACAGGTAGATCAACTGAAATACACTGCTGAGGGGAGCAGCGAGCCAGACAGGAGAGGTCTGCTGTGCCATATGGGAAGCTCCCTGGCCAGGGATCAAACTTGTGCTGCAGTGGCTGCAGACAGCTTCATAGCACTGATACTTAATCTGTTGTGCCACCAGGGAGGCCCCCTCAAAATATATTTCAGTTTATTTTTTGAGAACAGTAACAGCAAACCAGAGCAATAACAAACCCTAGAAATCTGTCTGTAGAATTAAGGTGGGGGGAGGGGAGGGAAGTGAAAAGAGTAGAATATAAGCAATTGGCTAAGGTAAGGAGATATGAGTGTCTTGGTGATGGGTATGGGGTGGTGACATATATCTGAAGATGTGCGATTCTGTATCTCCGAGTCACATAAATTATTACAAATCAATGTTACATAAATAAATATTTTTATAAAGATAAAATGACCATGAGTGCAGTGAGGGGCAGCCCCTGGAGTGACTGTGGTCCCTAGGATGGGTCCTGAAAGCAGAATATTCTGAGTCATATGCCAAATTTAGACAGTCACAGAAGCAGTTTCCAAGGCAACAAGTATGTTGGATGAAACTGGGAGATTCATTCATTTAACAAATTTTGTTAAGTAACTAAGTACAAAAACAATCCTAAAGCAAGTTTGGATTCCTACCTGACTGAACTCACTGGCTGGTGAAGGAAAGAAACAATCAAGCAGGCAACATGTACCTGTGATGTGAGCCCAGAGCAAAGAGACACAGGATGTCCTGAGAGCAGTAGGGAATAATATCCTGATTCCAGTCAACTTGCATGCTCAAAATTTACAACAAGCCAAGATATTAAGACCCTGTTGCCAAAACAACTGGATTGCAAGACACACTACGTAGGATATGACGTAACACCTGGGGGAAATGAAGCTATTCCAAACTGAGAGTGGGTCAGCCTGCCAGCCTGCTTGTGCCATGCCAGAAGTTATAGCAAGGTGTCATTTACTTCAGGGGTACTAAATACCTTCCAAAGGGCGTCCCTATGCCCTTAATTATTCTTTGTAGACTCTCCACACATTTTGCCTAATTGTTTTAAACTTATTTGTATTTCAATTGCCTCCATTTGGGAGAAATGGATTCCTCAATATTAGACTGTTGTGTAAAGTAGGACTGCCCCATAAGGAGAATTGAAGTGGGGTACAGTAGAGTGATCCCAGTTTCTTTTTGTTCCCACCACATCATAGTCTACCCTTGAAGGAGAATTGAATGTAGGGTGAAAAGTCGCAGATGACTCAGTTCAGCTGGATGATGTATAGATAAAAAGAATAAACATGAGGGGGGGGGGAAGACAGAAAAGATAATTGTATTTTCATTCAAAATTATATGACCTAAAATTTTTGTAGTGGATCATAAGTTAAACATCAAGAATGTCATCTTTCATCTTTCATCAATCTCTAAAATTTAAGAATGTGTTGGACCACTAACCTTAATCATTACATTTACCAATATGCATGCACCTTGAGGAAAGAACAGCACTTTGTGCTTTGCTTGGAATATTAAGAAAACAGTTATTCTTAGGGTTACAACAGCTCCATTTCTAATGCAAAAACTTACAACTACTAGGTCTATTTAGGGTGAGGCCAGGGTGGAAGCAGAGCTATTTGAAATTCAAGGAGAAGCAGGTCAGACCTGGCCAGGGTCTCACTTGTCAAAATACATTCTTTTTCCAGGACTCCTTTTAGGGAAGAAGGAAAAAAGTAGAAGCCTCAAGCCTGCAAGATGCTTAGTTGTCAATTTTTATCCAACTCTGTAACATCCACAAAGTTCCTCTCTCCCCTATAACCCTGCAGCCAAAGCTACATAGGATGAAAAATCTCAGCGAAGGTGGAATGTTAAAAAAAAAAAAAAAAGCTCAGGTATGTATTTCAGTATTTGTCACTCTGTCTCCTTTAGACTGCCGGTCAGTGGCTATAACTGTATTCCATAAATAGAGAAGTATGCATTTCTTCCCTGCATTTTAAAAATTCATCTCATTGGTTGAACTTCTTTAGGCTTACGGACAATGGCTATTCCATTGGGCAGATTTTATTTTTAAGTTTTATTATTATTTTGCCTAGATTTTTTTTTTTTGGCATATATGTTTCTGCAGTTGTCAAACAAAATGAATTATCCCCACTAAACTACAAAAAGTACTAAATTGAGGCTCAGAACGGGGGAGAGGGGAGCACAGGGGACTGTGGTGATGGTTCACGGGTGAATGGGTGGTGGGAAACCTATGGGGAATATGCAGTAATGTAAAAGACACAAATAAAAAAACAAAAACAAAAAAGTACTCAATAATCTGTGTGCAAGCTTCTGTTTGTTCCCTGCCTTCATTGCATTACATTGAGAACATCAAATCCCTTTTCTTTTCATTACTATAACTAAGTGAATGTGTCAGCCTGAGTACACTAAGCTATACTAGCAGTGCTGGTGGTTGCTATGGAATTTCTCCATAGCATCTCTTCTCCAGAGAGATACTTTCTAGGAAAGAAAGGAAAGTGTTGGGATTACTAGCTATTTTAACAATATGCAATTGCACAACATGGAGAGTTTCTCTCAGGAACACAGAAATGAATGAATATAAGGATCCAGCTCTACCTTGTATAGCAAAAACAAGGAAAACTGGAGAGGAATTTAAAACGGTTGTGTTTGTGTACCACAGGACAGTCCCACACTGGGAATATCTATTGTGTCAGAGCTATGAAAATTGATAATGACAAAAGTCCCTTTCTTTAGGAACACCCAGCTACTGCAGAAAATAAGTTTGCCAAGAAACAAAAAAGAGTAGTAAATGATTTATGGAGAGGAGCTCCAAAGATGTTAGCAGTCATGGGAAAAGAAGATTTTCATTTCTTGGCGACATAAAAAATGGTTTCACATATAAGGTAAAAATAAGGCTTTGAAATATGAGTAGGAGTTTGCTGTACAAAGGAGAAAGAGGGTAGCTCAAAGCAGAGACCAGCTTATGGAAAAGTAGAAAGACTTTAAAGAAGGGGAAGTCTAGAAGAAACCCAGGAATTAGAGCCTTTAGGAGAAGGAGTAACCGGCTGTCACATTGTAAGCAGACATCATGGAGAGACCTTCGTAAAAATTAGTAAATGGGCCAACAACAAAGCGTTATTGGAAATTATCTTAAAGAGAAACTCCTAAAATTCAGAGCACCAGTCAAAAATTTGAGTGATCTTTATTTACACAAAAATTCAACTATAGACTTCTTCTCAGGAAGGAAAAACTCAAGTTATTCTAGTGCATAGTGAAAAACAGGATTCCTGCTTCTATGAATTCATCTTGGATTATTTATAATAATTTCCAACAAGTTTATTAGATAAAAGATGTTATTAAATAAGATCTTTAAAAAAACTGATTTCAAAGTAACCTTAAGAAAGAAGAGTTCTGTTCTGAGAATTATCTCAATTAAAATATTTCATGATTTGTTGTTGACCTTAAGATCATCAATAAAGTAAAAAAAAAAAAAAGTAAGCAAACGTGCCATTGGTTGACTTTACTCCAGAGAATTGTGCATTAGTCCACAACAGTCATCACTAATCAAATGTCCTTTCTAATTTATTTCTCCATTTACTGTAATAGCATACGTTTTATAGGAAATATAAGGATAAAATGATACAAATATACCAAATGTATTAATACAGGACTCACTTTACTTAATGCAGACCCCAAAATGAAAGAGGAAGCAAACATTTTCCTGGGATATATCCAGCATTGCACTGGAAAAGTGACTCTAAAATAAAGGGGTGTTTTATGTACTCTTCTAAATAATAATGTCTCCTTAATGCAGGAGAAATCTGCTATCATAGCTTGCAGGAACTTTATCAGACTTTCATGGCCAAGTCTCCGAAGGATATTTCATAAGTGATATCACAACCATACTGGTTGGTTGACTGAATTCAGTGGTCATCAAGTATAGCACTATTGGATATGTGGGAAGTGAGGGACTAAATAGCACTGGAGGGTACCATTTTACCCATATACTAACAACCATGATTTCTATGGATTCTGTTCATTTTTATGAACCTACTACCATACTACTCATGAGGTCAGGAAGATTTTATATCACAAATCACTATTAACTTCAACTTCTATGAAGAGTAAGGCTACAGCCTAATTCCTCAGATTTAATTAGAATAGAAATCTACCTTCATGGTCTTTCCTGAAGTGATGTAAAATATATAATACAGTATCTCAACTTATCATAGAGTTAAGTCCCCTCCTTTGGTCAAAACCCCCAACAATATGCAAATGTATAAGACACTGGGTAGCTTATTTGAATTTTTCTAAACCTTTGTTCAAGAATTCTTTTTCTTAAGGTATATTGTTTTTTATTATAGTTGAATAATAAGAAGTCTTAGTAAGTAGGCTGTAGTTGATGGAGTAGCTCAAGAACATCAAGATCAGTTGCTATAATTCTTTGTATTTCTGCTCATTACCAGCTGTAATATGAGTATTTGAGCACTAGCTGTTACAGCTTCTTTTCAGGCAGGTAGAAAGAGGAAATCTCACGGGGCAGACATGTTTTATCGCCAACTGATTCTACCCCCACTTTAAGGTACTTATGGGAAGCCCCAGGTAAGGATTTTCATGCGTATTTGAAGAGAACAGTGTCATGTAACTATTTCTATTTACAATAGATGCTGGGAAGTGAGGGATTTTTTTTTGTTTTTGATTGTGTTTTAGCTCAGCTCATCGGGTCCACTTGTAAGGAAGAGGAGAATAACAATTGAGAAAGCAAGGCAGGCAGGACGCTCCACTGCAGGTCATTGTAAAGAATTTAAGAATGCATCTATCACTTCAAGGAGTAAGCAGCTTGACCAATGGAATCGAATAGAAAACCCAGAAATCAGCCCACATATATATAACAGCTAATCTTTGATAAAGGTGTGAAGAGTATGCAATGGAACCAGGACAGTTTGTTCAACAAATGGTGCTGGGAAAACTGGACGATTATCTGCAGAAAGAGAATTCTTGAAAACACTAGGTATTTATATTTCTGTACATGTCCTCTTCTGATATTACACGATTGGACAAAATGATTAGAAAATAGAAATAAACTAATTTTATTTTCTTTGTCAATAAATTTCACTTTTGATAACATCCATATGACTCCTAGTAGTCATATTTTTTCTAAATATGTGCATTACTACCACTTAGATTTATCGCATGTTCTCATGTTGACGTTTTGCCTCACATTCATGGACAAAGGTTTATGTTCCTATTAATTGCTATTAATTTAAGATTCCCTCAGGTGTTTTCCATTCCAAACCAAAAACCCTTTACAGGATGCAGTCTTGATGATAACTTTGGAAACAGACATGATTTGAAACCAAATTTCAGTGTGTCACTGAGCTCTCCTTTCTTTTTCTTCTTATTGTTATTTCTGGCATCTGAATTTAGCATCTTGGGGTGAGTTCTCTCTGATATAAAAGTAGGAGGTATAAAATGCTAATAGGTTTCTTAGAGATTATTCAATACATTTCCTTATGTTTCCTTATCATCAACAGGAGCTGGTTTTTGGAGCTGTTAAAGGGAGTCCTTGCTAACCAGCAACACAATGGTGACCCATGGCTCACAGCCTCAGGACTGTGTCCTGCCGTCCAACTTTTGGGATTATTCTCTTATAGGCCCAGTGATTGCTTAAAAAGGAGGGAAAAACACTCCCCCAAAGCCTTAAGTCTCCTAGGATAGCAGGGAACTAGAGAACAAGAGTGTAAAGTGGGGTCTCCTTGATGAGTATAGCTGCTGACTGGGGAAGGCATCGGGGAGGGGAACCAAGCATTTCTGTACAACTGAATTGTGACAGATCCGTGCTCTCACAGCTGTAATGAGTGACAGCTGTGACAGGTGTAAATAACCCTGTGTTGTAAATTTCATGAAAGCAATACACCTGGACCATCTGGCTCAACACAGCAGCCTGCTGTGTACTCCTCAACACCCCAACTGCTGGGGAAGAACAATGCATAGACTTGACAAGGGAAGAAAACCAGCAAATACTCATAAGCACTAGGTTTGGAGTCCTGTCTGCCCTGCAGTGACTGCCGATATGCATTCTCTAATTTACATACATTTATTTAATGTCCTGAACGACTATGTAACTTAGACAATAGCTTCATATTACTGATAAAGACACAGACTCAAAGGTCACATACTTTCAACGCCTTGGGCTAATCAGCAGCTGACCCATGATTTAAACATAGGTCTATTGACTCCCATGTGCAAGGTTTTTATTATTATGCTAAATCATTTTTACCCATTATTCCCTATGCTCCTCTGCTGCACTGCTCTAAGAGGTGGTAATAAGATTTATTAATTTATGAAAAATCAATGATCTGCAAACTCTCAACCCTAGAAAGTCTAAGCAGAATGTTTTCTTGGCCTTTTAGAAAAATGCTATGGGGCCAGACATAATAATTAAACAGCTGGAAGAATCACTTAATGATTCAGCACTGCTGTATTTTCTTTCTTTTTTTGGCATTGGCTATTTGGATTAAATCATGGAAAATGCATGATGACAGACAAAAACCATCACAGGGGTTAAGTGTAGTGGGGTGTTAAACAGCATCTGTTAGAGAGAGGACCCTGAAAATCATACAACACACTGGGCCAAACAACACGGGTCTTGAAGTGTCTACCAACCAGCCCTCAGTTCTTCGGTGTCACCTGTGGAGCCATGGGCTGTCATTTCAAGGCACTTTCAGAGAGATGAGCCTATGATTATAAATTATCCCCACATACTCAGGGTTTGCATGGCAGTAAGGAGCTATTTAAAGCAACAATACATAAGGAACTCAGAATAAAAAACAACTTTGAAATATATATTTTAAAAAGTTCTTAGAAAAAGATGGTATTTTAAGAGGCTTCTGTATTTCCAGATACAGTTTTACATGTCTGATAGGGACAGCATTCCTTTCCACATAGCATACACAGCAAACACCCATTCCTAGGGAACACTGAAAACAATGCTGCGGTGTTTCATGTTCAAGCTTCTTTCCAGTCAGTGTCTGTTTTCCCCATGTCTCTCAGATGCCAAGGGATTCTCCAGATTTGACTCTTTGACTCCACCCAGTCTCGAAGCCAACCCTGCCCAAGCTCTATAGAACATCAGAGTCTGTCCAATCTCATGGAATTGTTCAAAATGAACAAGGAGAGAGTGGCAGTAGAGAAGGAAATCAAGAAAAGAATTCAAAGGGAGAGTGGTCAGTCACAGTGTCAAATGGCAATAAAGAAATAGGCTAAGATTCTTCTGGCAATAAAAAAACAGACTAAGATTCTTCTAGTTGGCTTCACAAAGAGACAGTAGATACGTTAGTAAGGGTAGTTCTAGTGGTGCGGTGGCAACAAAGGGAATAATACCTATCAATGCTTTAATTCTATCCTGTGTACTCATACCTCACTCAACATAAAAAGCTTCTAGGTAAACAGTGCTTTCTCAAGGTTGTTCACTTCCCAGACACAGTTATTTGAATCAGAATATAAGACACAATACTACCAAAAAATGATATAAAAATATTCAAAATTGATTTAAGAAATCACTTAGAAAATTATTTTCAAAAACATGCAGGTATACTTTGATAGATATCTTTTTTATTGTGGTAAGAACATTTAACATGAGATCTACCCTGTTAACTAATTTTCTGTGTACAATTCAGTATACAGTTATCTGTAAGGACTATGTTCCGAGATCCCCAGAGGATACCTGAAACCACATATAGCTTGGAATCCTTTATAAACATATTTATTTCCTATACACACCTGTGATAAAGGTTAATTATAACCATGGCACATAAGAGATTAACAACAATAACATAAATAGAACAATTATAACAATATACTGAAATTAAAGCTATGTCAATGTGCTCTCTCTCAAAATATTTTGTTGTATGTAATATTTTGGACAGCCATTGACTATGATCACAGAAACCAAAACTGCAGTTGGGGGGTGCATGGCTGGCAGGTAGAAAACTACTGTGTTGTTAACTAAAGGCACTATGTCACACAACAGATCTCTAGACCTTAAAAATGTTGACATTTCCTTTTTGTTTGGATTATCCTGGTTTTCCCTGGTCTTGATGCAACTAAGACCTGCTGAACCTTTCTCATCTTGCAGGAGCATGCCCAATGGTGAATCATGCCTTTTTTTCCCCCAGAACCTTCCACCGGACCTTGATCACATATGGCCAAAAGGAGAGACTCAATCAACCCAACTGAGTGAAAGGAAGCTCATTAGTGTTCTGGGCACTCTCTTGTTCTAGTTCACTTACTTTTGTCTTGTGATAAAGCAGGGAGCAGAAATGTGGTAATAGCAGAAATCAAGTTTTCTAAGACATTTGATTATATCCTTCCAAGCAATCACTTCCTACCCTGTAGTTCCTAAGTCTGTTCCAGTTCCTGACATCAGAAATCTTACAATCACTATCCTGTTTTCTAATGTTAAAGGCACTACATATGTGGTGTCTAACATTTTTAAATAAGAGTGTTTTTAACAGAGCAGCACAAAATCTTGCTTTATCTCAGTAACAAAATATTTAGACTATGTTTCAGTAACATGTGCAATAAATTGGTCTGACCCTGCATAAAGTACAGCCATGTACTAGACCATGAACAAGATTGAGTTTCTCTTCCATTGTCCTTTCAACAACCAATGCTTTAATGACTTTCTTCCTCTCCTGTAACCACTCACCCTGTAAGAGATTTACCCTCGCTTAGCCACTGCTTAGGAAATTGTTGTCTCAATGGAGAATCCTTAAAGTTTTATAAAACTATTCAAGATCCAGGTATTGAAATCCTAATGATAGAATTTCAGACCCTGCGACAACTAAGTACACCTTGAAGGGAAGAGGTGTTGCATGTTGTTTATCAACCTACTGATGTCTCAGGACACAAGGTTTAATAATCTGTACAGTGTCTGACAGTGCCTGCAGTAGTTGAAATCAGGACCACCCAAGCACAGCCAGGAGATGTTGGTGTTTTTCCCTATCAGGGTGGCCACATTGTCCTTGCCAAGCAAACGGCATCCAACTCCTCAGACTGACCCCATTTGTAGCTAGCCAATCTACTTTTTGGCAATCAGAAAGCAAGCTGTTGAGTCTGCCAGTCTCACCCACCTGTCATGTGTCTCAATCTCCAAACAGCTGGTGAAAACCAATATCACATTCAGCACCAGTCCCTGCTGTGGAGGTGGACATGGTGGAGAAATTAAACACACACATGTTCATTCAAACTCTCTGCGAACACATTGTGAAAAGTCACACATTATTCTAAACAGGACCACAAAGCCTTTGGTTTTGATTATATGGAATGCCCCTGATTAAAAAAAAGGAACTATTTTCCAGCAACATGTGGTATCTGACTCCAGATTTGGGTGGAGCCACATGGACTCTGCCTGTAGTCTGTCTGTCCCAATTTCACATACTCTGAGCTAAATTCTAGCCTGAGTTGGGTCAACCCTCCTAACAGCAGGGAGCCCAAAAAGGAATCTTTTCCCAGACATAACTAAGCAGGGTTAAAATTTCCCAGGCATAGGAAGAAAGATGATTTTCCTTTGTCTCTGGCTCCATTTATCTGGAAGGCAAGTACTTGACATGTTACAATTCTGTTATAAATGCAAAAGAATGAAACTAGGCCACTATCTCACATCATACCAAAAATCACTCAAAATGGATAAAAAGCTTGGATGCAAGATGTGGAACCACAAAATACATAGAGGAAAACAGGCAAAACATACACCTCAGAGATAGCTTTACAGATTCATCCCCAGCAGCAAGGAAAACAAAAGAGATATAAACAATTTTGACTACATCAAGCTAAAATCCTTCTGCAGAGCAAAAGAGACTATAACTACAAGAGATGCATTACTAAATGGGAGAAAATATTTGTACACAATACATTTGAGAAGGAATTGATATCAAAGATCTACAAATAACTCATACAAAACAAAAAGGGAAATATCAAAAAAAAGGCAGTGGCACTAAATAGGCACTTCTCTAAAGAAGATACATTGATGGCCAATACACACACAAAAACGTTCAAATCACGCATCATGAGGGAAATGCAAATCAAAACCACAAAGAGATACCACCTCACATCGGTGATAATGACTCATATCAAAAAGAACAAAACAACAATTGCTGGCAAAGTTGTGGAGAAAACGGAACTGTCTTGCACTGTTGGTGGGAATGTAGAGTGGTCCAGGCCCTATGGAAAGCAGTGTGGAGATTCCTCAAAAGAATAAAAGTGGATCTGCCATAACAAATCATTGATACCGCTCCTATATATCCCCAAAAATACAAAAGCAAATTCAAAAGGAAATTTGAACCCCTATGTTTATAGCAGTTATTTGGTTATTTACAATAACTACCTAAGGAATCAAAAGAGATGAGTGGATCAAGAAGATGTGGTAAATATACACAATGGAATACTACTAACCAATTCAAAGAAGAATAGGCTCATGCCATTTTTAGCAACATGGATGGAACTGAAAAAGCTCATATTAAGTGAAATAAAACAGAGGGAGAAAGCTATATATCAGATGGTGTTGCTTATATGTGGAATATAGAAAAACCATACAGAGTCAGATAAAACAAAATTTAAAACCAACACTTGAAAACTGACCATTGATCTTTAGCTTTCAGATGGGGAGGGAGAGGTTGAAGACAGGAGGGCAGGGGAGAACACAGTGGACTATGGTGGAGAGCTACGGGTGTTTTATCAGCGGATGGTTGAAGTGGGGGACATCCTATACCGTCAAAACACTAGCAAGGATGTAAAACAATGGCAACTTCAATAGCAAGAAAAATAAAAATAGCATACTAATCAATAAAAAAATTAATGAATGAATCCAATGATGTGATCCTTCCAGTTCTAGCTTTACTACAAACTATCTTGATACTACACATTTAAGAAGCAGGACCTAGTTGGGACTCCCTATCAAAAGAGCAGAACTATTCCAGATGAACTGCCTGGCAGAGCTGGTGCTATGGTTTTAAAGAAAAAAGGATTTATAGTTGCCTGTTAATTTTGTTTTTATATTTATTGTGGTTATTTTTTTCCTGATCCCTTATCTGTTTTTCCTATATTCCTCCTTTGAGTGAAGCCATCTGAATTTTTCTTTCTCCTTCTGGCTTATTTCACTGAGCATAATCCCTTCCAGCTCTATCCATGTTGCTGCAAATGCCATGAGTTTATCTTTTTTGATTGCTGAATAGTATTCTACTGTGTATATATACCATATAGTCTTGATCCAGTCATCTATTTTTTCTGCAGGGGAGGGGGAGGGAGAGGGATCAAAACAAGGTCAGAAAGAGCACAATGGACTATGGCTCTGGTGCACAGGTGAACTGATTGTGGGAGTGTTATGGGGGCTACACCTGGAAGAAGCAAACATTGTACAAAAATGAACAATGATGTAAAATATAAATAAATTATATATAAAAACATTATCATCATTCTCAGGCTTAACTCAAATGCAAATTCCTCATGCAAACTTCTAAAACTTAACCAAAAAAAGGAACGTTAACAATTAGTAACAGTTTTGCTTATTTATCATGATTTTTTAGGTATCTTGCAAGGATATAAGGAAACAGCAAAGGGCCAACTTATGAAAGGTATTTTTGTTATAATACTATGCCTAAGTATTTCAACATTATCTGATGAGACCTATTCATGCAAATATGTTTAATATATTCCCAACCTACCCTTTCTATACCAATCATCACTCCTCCCCATAACTAGGTTTATTTTGTGACATCCTTAGCCTACCATAGCAAAATCTACACATAGGAAAAGACCAAGTTATTTATATATAACTGTGAAGTTAAGTCAAAGTTATCCCAAATTTCCACTGGATTTTAAACCTGATCTCCAAAGGGGGAGGTGGGGAAGGAAACCTTTGATATTGTTTCTTTACCACCAATTACTCTCCTTGCCCATAGAATCAAGTTCAAATTCTTTAGCACTCCATCAACAAGTATTTGAGTCCCTAAAATTTTTGTAGAATAACTCTAATGTTATGGAGGGAAACAATCATCTGTCAATACAGTATGTTTTACACAACCCATATACATTTGTTGAAAGAATAAATGAGTGACCCAAACAATGGGCAAAGTATATATTATCCCTGTTTGTGTCTGTGGTCTCACTGTGGATGTGAAATATATTTCATAATTATGATAACTATAATCTGAATCAATGAGAAAATAAGCAATGAGCAGGAAGATGAAGATCAAAATAATACCCTCATTATTGAAAAAGGCTGGGTTGGAAAATTTACCCTTGGTCTGTGGCAATAATGGGCTTCCTAATATGCAACTCCAAAATTAGACAAAGTCACCAAGTCACAGACACTAAAGACACCCACAAGATAATACATTGAAGTTGTCCTCAGGAAACTTTTCAACCTGAGGAAAAAAAAATTGTGTTGGGCATCCTGCCCCTAAGAGAGAATGAGGAAGGGGTCAAGCTATGATAACCCAGTTTCTCATCACAGGCTCACCAATCCGGGCAAGGAGCCAGTGTGTTAGCAAAAAATTCTCCCTCCTAGAAACAAAAGACTTGGGAATAAGTATCACCCCCCTGTACAATTTGCCATTGTCCAACACATTAGATCATCAAATTACAAATAACTAGTACGCACCGAATTTTAGGGGAGGGTGACGTTATCGAAAACATGGAGTAAGGAAACAATTTGGGCCTGAGTGGCAGACATAAGGTTATCAATGTTACTAATTCAACATAAAGTTTAATTTATAATTTTCTAAGTATTTTTAAAGATTAATTAATTTATATATCTTAACTATTTATAACATTATATTGCATATAACCTGATAAATGTATCACTTTTAAGGAATATTCTGTAAGGGGAAGTTAATTCCCTTAGTAGCCTTAAACTGCATGTATGAATTTAGTATAATGCTTTTTTCTTTCATGTGTCAATTACTCCTAAGATCTAGAAACTTTCTAAAATGTAAGTTTTTTATAAATCAAATATATTATCAAATGTATAATTTGGATATCTTAAACTTTTAACACTGTAATGTTTGCACACTTCATGAACTCAATTTTTGACTGGAAATCACAATAACATCAACTATGTCTTGAATTTGAACCACAAAGTCTATTTATTAGATATCCTGATTTGGCTGCTATTTAAATTGCCCAAATACATATAAGTACATTCTAAATGGAGCATTATGGGCCAGATTTACTTTATCATTTCTATGATTTTTCTTGTTATTTCCAGAGCTGAAAGACACTGACCCACTAAGGAACTGCTGTGATATGAATGTTTGTGACACATGCCCCCCTCCAAAAAAAAAAATTCATATGCTGAAACCTAATGCCAATGTAATGGTATCAGGAAGTGGGGTCTTTGGGAGGTGATTAGGTCATGAGGGTGGAGCCCTTATAAATGGGATAAGAGGCACAATAAAAGAGGCCTGAGAGGGCTCCCTGCCCCTTCTACCATGTGAGAACACAGCAAGAAGTTGACAACCTGAACCTGGAATAAGGCCTCACAGAATCTGACCCTGCTGACATCCCGATCTTGGACTTCCTGTCACTACAACTATAAAAATAAATTTCTGTTGTTGATAAACTATCCATGCTGTGTAGTTTACTATAGCACCCCAAATGACCTATAAGATGAGGCATTTAGGTTAAACCAAGCAAGTGTAGATTTCCAATATCATGGGTCAAGATTAAATAGTAACCAGAGAAATTTGGGACTAAGATACAGGTCAGTTCTTGCCAAAGTAACTGATGGGACAGGTTGAACATGTTGTTGTATCAGATGTTGTATCAAAAGTTACACTGCAAAAATATTTATAAAATTATACTGTAAACGTCATTGCAACAAATCGGTAGTACACAGGAGGAGGATGGACGTTCAGCCTACAACCTTCTGTTGAAATTCCGTATTGCTTAATTCTTCCCTCAGATTTGAAACTATTTCCCCCTTTTCAGGTACAGTTTCTTTCCTTTCCTGTTTGTTTGGATTTGGGGATTTTGTTTGTTTTGTGTCATTGCCCTCTCACGACGTTCTAGTATCTTTCTCTCTGACTCTAGAGATTCTTTTAATAGCTTTTTATTTATCTTTTGAACTCTAACATTTTGTGTATGAGTGTTTCATCACTTAATTTGGGAAGATATGATCGAGTAATCATTTTTTTTTCCTACTCTAGATATACCACAATTCTTAAAGATGTTAGTATGACACTCAGTTGTGTTCTGCATGTATTTTGTGCTTTGTGAGACTATTGAGCCATAGTAATAAAGTCATGCACATGACAGTAAACACATGGACTAGTCATGTAACAAGCCAGCTCCTGACCACACTGAAAACTGCAACTTTATCGAGTACTCCTGGTCCACCTTACCTTGCTCTAGTTTTCCGTAGTAACCATCATTTTCAAACATGATAAATTAAAATTTGTCTGTTTTGCTTTATGGCTTATACACACAAATGGAATGTAAGCTCCATGGGGCAAGCCATGAACTGCTGTCTTACTCAGTGAAGCATCCCTGTACTTACAACAGGGACTGGCAGTTAGTAGGCTCTCAAAAAAAAAAAAAAAACAGGGGGCATTAACGTATGAATATAAGCTTGGCTGGCTACATACTTTATGGAGCCAGTGTAAAAAATAAACACAAGGTATATTGTTCAAAATTTAAGATTTTCAAGATGCTAACAACAGAATTTTAAACTAAGCATGGACTCATCTAAGAACATATCCTCTGTGACAAAAGAGGTCCAAACCCATTAAGCGGCCCCTGAATGGAAGTGTGTAAGTATACATACTAAGTGACATATGGAACAATGAATTGTAATCCGGTAGGTACATCTTTCTGAACCACTTATTTATAAGTTACTTGTGGACAATATTTGATGCTCATGTTAATATATCAAATTTGTGTATCACTGGTTGTATCACTAAGACAACACCACACAGAGGTAAGGGTTCTAGATTACAAACAGATTTTTGTGTTTGTGCCTGACTACAAACAGATTTTTGCTGAGTGTACGAAGGAGTGCCCACAAAGGCATGCTCTGAGAAAGAGCAGAGCATTTCAAATTCAGATTGTCCTTTTGTTCTCTGGGGTCCCATGGATGGACTACAGGCATCCCTAAAAGCAATTGGTGTTTTCAGTATTCAAGCTTGGGAATTTTTCAATTTGGAATTGTTCCCCGAAGTCTATGTTAAAGCATCATTAACTCATACTTAGAGTATCTTTATTTTCACAGTGGGAACTCTCACCAACCAAGTGTGAGGGACAAAGCCAGTTACAGAAAATGTATACTCAGAGCACATTATGGGAAACTAGTACACCCAAAATCTCAACAAAGTTGCAGAAATAGGTCAATTGCAAAAGAATATATAGGGGATTATATGATGTACTAATTCTCAGTGCATAAATTTCATATAAAATTTAAGAACAAGTTTTTATCAAATAGCTATTTGCAATGGAAAATTTGAGTTTACATCATATCCACAATTTGATTGGAGCATACTTCATGAACAATCAAGGAGAAACAGCAACTGTTGATGATTTTGTTTTGCTTTTAAGCACAGAAATTAGCAAGATTTCTGCTAAAATTTATCAATCCTTAAAATAATCTAAGTCATTTAATTGTAGAATTATTCAATAAGAAATTCTACACTAAGCAACAAAAACATACAATGAGATGGAGGGAGTGCAGGGATGGCATTCCCCAGAGTGAGTAAGAGGAAAGGGTTTGGATCATCAAGAATGAGTGTGGATGACTGACAGGTCAACACTTGAGGAGTGAAGAAAGAGTCAAGACAAAAAAAAAAAAATAGTCAGGAAAGTCAGAGCTGCTTGGGAAACAAACACACAGAACATATCTCACAGTTTTGGAAATCATTCAACATTTTCAGTTTCACTCAGGATATAAATCAGACGTGCATTTAACCATTTGACTGTTTACCTGGAACCAGTAATTTCAGAGTAAGGCATGTCCACATATTCATTCTCAGAGGGTTCCCCTTCTTTGGTTTTCCCAAATACGTATTATTCTAATATCTGAGAAGATGCTTGTAGGGCAAGCAATTAGCACTGATAACCCCAGGAATGGAAGTTTATGGATCATTAGTTGTATCACTAAGACAGTACCACATAAGAGGCAGTCTAATGGCCTTCAATGAAATTTTAAAACCACTGGGGATATGAAAAAAAATCAAAAATCCTCACAGCCCTCCATATTACAATCATGGCTCCTTGAGGTACTGCTATCTCTACCACAGCCCGCAGAGCCAACAGGTCCAGCATTATGTAGAAAAAGCAGGACGAAATTTACGGAAGTTACATAAAGGGGAAGATAATAGTCTCTGATGTAGGCTGTACTAGGAGAGAGATGATTCCAAATCAGCCTGGTTAGCTCCACGACCAAGAGCAAGTCCCACACGATCCCACATATGTCTGTTTCCTTGGTCATAAGATGGACTGGAAGCTCTCACATGATCTTTACTTAAAGAACATTATGGTTTAACAAGAGTTTGCTAGCAGATACAGTAAGGGTTTTAAATTTCATTTTCATTGTGATATTAAAGTATTTTCATACAGCACAAAAATATAAAACTTACACTCTACTGATTGGAGGACATTGCCTTAAATAACTTGCAAACCCTAAATAAATGACAAAATTTCTAATGTGTCTTTCAGGCCTAAAAAAAAAAAAAAACATACAAAATGAATTCAGCTCACAAATAAAGTTAAGCTAGATTTGAAAAAAATCTCAAGAACTCAAAGTAATATGACACAGAGAAATTTTTGGCAAGCAGAAGAAAATGTGGAAGTACTTTGTCTCTCTTGTAACCCAGCCCTAGGCTAGACATGAAAACCCAGTAATGATAAATTAGACTAACCCAATAAGTGGGTGAATGTATACCTGACGCTAGTATCAATAGAATGTATGCTAGACACAAATTATACAGCCTATATTTCTGCAAAAAACTAGTTTAAAAAAAAGATCAAAGCCCATTTGAAATGAAAGACTTGTAAATGCAACATTAAGGAAAAGGACAACAGATTAAATTGAATAATTCCTGTCACCCATTATGAGAAACTCTTCAAAGTCTTCATGACTATTTCTTCTAAATTTAATAACCAGGACTACAAAAGTGAAGGTAGTGGGTGGTGGGTCCCCACACTCCCCACTACTTGTCTCTACCTTTATTAGAAGGGAAGTCTAGTGGATGTTTAGAAGAAAACTAGTTCTGAATTTTCTGATCCTACAAGAATCAAATCACTCAACATTTCACCCATAATTAATTTAGATAGCCTTCCCAAATAAGGGCTTTTCATATCTACCAGTTTGTCCACTCAGCCACAAAATAGTGCTTCTGCATTCCACATGCTCAACAACTGTGATCCAAAAGAGAAGTAAGCTTATCTCAATTGTCCTACAGATCCTACATCTCTTGGAAGTTCTTCCTTTATCTATTATAACATCCCCAATAGATACTACAGCAGTATATCTCCATAGGTAAGGAAGAGTAAGTATCTGATGAGCAAATAAAATAAGTCAAAGAGGAAATGAATTCACAGACTAAAGAGAAATTCTTTGATGATCATGGGTTAAAAGAATATTTACATCCATCCTCTTCTTGCCCTCATTTCTCTGGATTCCCAATCTTTAACAATCTCCTACCCTCCCCTCCACTAAGATTTTCAGGTGCTTTTGTCTTCTTGTCAAGGAGAGATTACCAAAAGAATGATGCTTAAACTACTCAATTTTGTTACGTTTAAATACATTTAAGCAAGTAAGTGAAAAATTTTGTGTAATCTGAAACTAAATCAAGCATTGAGATACTCTCTATTCTTTCTTTTTTAAAAATTCTTTTTTAATTGAAGTAGCTTTGATTTACAACACTATATGTGATTTAGGGGTGTATGGTCACACCTCTTCCAATGTATATTAATACACTACCCCCAACACCAAAGCACCCATAATCCTTTACTTCTTCCTAAGTTTCCCATTACTAAAATAACAAAGTAGCTGTGTCACTATTAAAGACATTTGACCTTTCCATCCTGCCTATAGTCCTCAAATTGTCTATATGGAGCAAAACATATGGAATCATAAGCCACTACAATCTGTATATCCCCTACTTCTATTATATTGTTTCCTTACAGAGCCTCTCCTTTAGTCTTACCCTGTGATGATGCAAAAATGTCTTTCTCATGACCTCCTCTCATCTTTTGCCTCCGGAATACCCTGTTCAGATGCTAACTGTGATTTATTGACTTACACTCTCTCTTTTCTGACTTTCTGTAGTTTCAAGCAATACAGTTCACCATCTAGTAAGTCTGAGCTTTGTCTGTGCTTGAGTGGGGAGCACATGTCTTATACTTGCTTCCAATTTTGTCTATACTATTATTTGCCACATTTGTTTATTTATTTGTTAATCTATTCAAACCATAAATCTGTCTGTTTTCTATGAGGACTATTTCAGTGTTGCCACTTGTCCCATATCATGTTGATTTTCTCTAGGAAAAATAACATCTAAGGTCACAGATTTCCAACTTTCTACATCTCTACAACCCTATTATACAAAACTTACATATTAAAGGATTGGTTTTCTATGACCAAATTAGGACCTTCTCGCTAACAAAATCTGCAGAACATTCTTGTATCAGGTGCCTTGTCATTCTTTCCATTTACTTCACTATTTTTCAGTCATCTAGTTATGTCTTTATTCAACACACAATAAAAACCTATGTGAAAAGTGTTTTTAAAATCATCTCTTTACTTTTTCTCTTTTTTAGGATCAATAAACTGAAAATTATATTGTCTGATACACATGAAGTTGCATAAACCCATAGATGCAAATTACAAAAGAGCAGCAGCAAACAGCAAGACCATCTCTGTGGCCCAAGGTTTCTCCTCACCTCTTTCCATTTCACAGATTGTTTATAACCACACTGACTGAGTCTGAGCTGGTGTCAGCAGAAAGTCTAAAAGCATGTTGACAAAATATGCTCAATTAGGTTGAGTAAGTTCATTTAGCGCTTCATCCCCCTCCTTCTTGTCTGGCTTTTGTTTGGAAAAGTGCCCATCCACATTACCCCATTTGAAAGAAACTCCTCTGATTAGGAATCTTGCGTGGCCAGACCTGCCTTCTCTCCTTTAACTCCATTGAAGTCAGGCCTGGCCTCTGACTTCAAGGCTGAAAACTTCAAAGGTGTTGACAGAAGAAATGAAGAAAGTGGGCAAGCCTCAGAAGGCACTACCTTTGCTCTTTAATGCCACTTAAATAATTTCTTCGTCCATTAGTGTGTTTGTTTTCTATTTTAATTTCTCTCTTTCTCTTTCTCTCCCATCAACCAGTTGATGAATTATTTGAAGACAGAGATACACTTTTGAGAATAATCCCACTTGATCACATAGATTTAGACCACAAGTAAGGTAATCAGGCAGCCTTGGTTCCTGATTTGCCTCAGTCATAGATTAGCAACAAAATACCTAAGGCAAATATCATTAAATATCATCTATTCCAGCAATTTGATTTTCTCCCTTATCAGAACAAAATCAAAGAAACAAAAACAAAGAATTGAGGTGATTTACAAGTACACAAAACAGTTTAAAAATAACATGGATAAGGAAAATGTAAGAAAAGATGAACAAAATAAATAATTTAAAAAAGTTAAAGTTGTGGGTACCAGTTGAGGTCTTAAATTCAGTGCTACAAGTCCTGGTGGCCAAAGCAAACAACATCACTTAGGTTTTATTTTCTTCAACTCTCTTCTGTGTAACATTAAAGCAAAAATACAACTACATTATTAGACAATCATGGAACCAAGCATTTTTCACTCATGTCCAACTCTGACTAAACAAAAATTAAGGTCATTTTTAAAGCTTAAAATTCTAAATAATGTTAAGACATCATATTATTAACCTATGTTTCAGAGCTACAATATGCTTTAAAAAAAAATGTTTCTTGCCTTTATCTCATAACCAACAGTGGCTAGAAAGCATATCTCAGTATGATTTTTATTTTCCTGTGAATGATTTAAGATTTAAAAAGTACTTTCACTATTTCTAATAATACAGGAAATATTTTTATCAAGGGAGATTTAGCAGCAAAAATGCCTTCATCATGTGGTCTTAATTGTGCCCACGTATTTCTAGCTCATATTTTATAGGAGTTTTTTATACCATATTTTGCTTATTTTTATTATTTAATAAATGATTAGTAATTTACCACTTACCTATTCAATATTTCCATAAAATTATAATTTAACCCTGAACTTTAGAGATCCTGAGAATCAGCAGGTACCTATCCAATAGCCACTGTTGAGCTCACTTGCTGCTCTACTAAATTCACAGCTTCCTATCTGTCTCACTACCATACACAGCACTATTCCATGAAACACTTAGATTAGGAAGGACCTTTGGTATCCATCTATTCCTCATGTCTATGGCTGAACAAAAGGAAACTTTGGCCGCTTAGACATAATGGTTTAGTGAGAAAAACAATGCTTTACTCAGTTTTTCAAAATCCAAGTCCAGTGCCCCATCTACTTATGTGTGGAAACTTCAACATTAATGGAAAAACAGCAGATTCTATAGTCTCTATGTGATGGGTTTCCCAATGCAAGAGGAAACAATATCTTTATGGAACTGGCCTGAAAGATCACTTAGAATATTTGTATAAGCTTTCAGACACAAATGCATAAATGCATACACAGAAGCACACATTCCTTACCCACATGCACATACCACACATATACATGCATGTGTACACACAAAATACAACCATATTTCACATATTCACACCTACATACATATACATTCACATATACACACACACAAATACACAGTGATGATGAGATGATCAAAATGTTCAAGGATAAAAAAATTCAAACGATTGAGATTACTGCAATGAGTCCATGTAAACAAAAGGAGACTGCTTCACTCATGTCATGTTAGCAGTATTATAACCATATTGCTGGCAGCCTAATCAACATATTACAAACATTTTACCTCGCTCCTTTCCAAATTTTCACATATTGAAATTATGTAGCTAGACATTACCTTCAAAGACCCTATGATACTTGAAAAGAAACTTGAAGAAATAGAAGACATAGGAAATGGAAAAATATTTCCTGCTCATAGATTGGAAGAATTGACTTTCTCAAAATGGCCATCCTCACCAAAGAAATATACAGACTCAATGCAATCCAATAGAAGTATCAATAGTGTTTTTCAAAGAACTGGAGCAAACATTATTGAAATTCATGTGGAACAACAAAAGATCCCATGAGCAAAAACAATTCTGACAACAAATATAAAGAAAATGGAAGAATCACATTTCCAGACCACAAATAATATTATAAAGCCATAATAATTAAAACAGCCTGGCACTGGAACAAAAACAGACACACAAACCAATAGAATGGTATTGAGAATCCAGAAACAAACCCACACGTAGATGGACAATTAATCTATGATAACAGAGACAAGAATATACACTAGAACAAGGATAAATGGTGTTGGGAAAACTGGACAGCTGCATGTAAAAGAATGAAATTAGACCACTACTTCACACCATACACAAAAATCAATTAAAAATGGATAGAAGCCTTGAAAGTAAAATCATAAAATCCAAAGAAGAAAACTTAAGCAAAACACTTCATGGCATAAGCTTCAGTGGTGTCTTTAGGGATTCATCCCCAACAGCAAGGGGATGAACATAAACAGCTGGGACTACATCAAACTAAAAAGCTTCTGCACAGTGAAATAAACCACAACCATGATGAAAAGACATTCTACTGAATGGGAGGAAACATTTGCATACCATATATCTGACAAAGGACTGATATGAAAGATATACAAAGAACTCTTAAAACTTTACAACAACAAAACAATCCAATCGAAAAATGGGTAAAAGGACTAAACAGACACTTCTCCAAAGAAGACATTTATACTTCAAACAGGCATGTGAAAATGTCCACTATCACTTACTGTTTAGGGAAATGCAAATCAAGACCACAATGAAGTACCACTTCACACCTGTGAGAATGGCTCATACAGAAAAGGCAAGAAACAAGTGCTGGTGAGGATGTGAAGAAAAGGGGCCCCTCCTACACTGCTGGTGGGAATGCAAACTGGTCCAGTATTTATGGAAAACACAGAGGTGTCTCAAGACATTAAAAACTGATCTGCCATTTAATGTAGTAATTCTACTCCTAGGTATCTATCAAAAAAAAAAACAAAACAAGTTTGAAAGGAAACTTGCACTTCCATGTTTAGCACAGTGTAATTTACTATAGCTAAATTATGGAAACAACCTGCATGCCCCAGAACAGAGGAGTGGCTCATGAAGAGGTGGTATATATGCACAACAGAATATTACTCAGCAATCAAAAAAGATAAACTCATGCTATTTGTGGCAACATGGATAGATCTGAAAGGGATAAAACTACATGAAATAAGTCAGAAGGAGAAAAATACCAGATTGTATTATACTAGGTATAAATACCAAATATATATGGTAAATAACTAAAAGTCAGATAAAGACAAGCCACTACAAAACTGAAGCACCAAGTGGGGGAGTAGAAGGGTAAGAACAAAGAGAGAAGAAAGTACAGTAGACTATAGTGGTGGACTACAGGTGATTTGGTGGTGGGTGCACTACAGTGGTAATACATGACTGGGATATCCAAATATTACCTCAATTAAATATAATTTTAAAAAATGGTTAAATATCAGTTCAGCCTAACAGATAAATAAGTGGAAATTTGATAACAGACCTATGAAATATACTTCATGTGCTAACAAAGTGCTTCATGCTGTCTGGACCTATCAGTGAAGGTTTCCCAGGAAAGATGACACTTGAGCTGCATTTCAAAAAATGATTGTTTCCTGTGAATATATAGTAAACACTCAAAGAGAATAAAGGACATTCCAGAAATAGGAAAGAACTAATGCAGACCATAAAACATGTGGGCCTACAGAGCCTAGCACCTGGGGAAAACTGCAAATATTCTGACTGGCTGGAATGCTGGTTATGTTGGGAATGACAGGATACTAAGCAGGCAAAGTAAACAGAGACTAGATCATGGACAGTAATATGTCAAGGCAAATAATTTGATTTTATATTTGAGACTGGTGAGATGAATGTAATACAGGGAGTGTACAAGGCAATCTATTAGGGTTCAGAAAGAAAATATTGCTACCTTTATGTATATTTACCTTTGTGTTACTTTTTATTTAATTTTTAATTGTATAGGGTTTCAATGTATATGTTATTGTACTATGGGATGTAAATTACTTATAAATGTACACATTTTTTAAAAGAAACTTTCACAGTCTATAAAGAAAGAATAAACCATTTCTCACTACATTTGTATTTTCATGCTTGAAAGAAAGCATAGTTTCAGAAAAGTCTGAAAAGAGTGATTGTTAGACCTAGAAATTGCAACTTTATTGTTGGAAAGTAGAGGACACTGTATAATCTTCCTTTCAATATGTCTCTGAGAAGGTCTTTGAGAATGTCCCTGTGCTCCCCATTGTTCCTCCTTTGACTCACTGAAGACTGTGTTACTTTGTTTAATAAGCATGAGGTAGTAGCAGTCACACCAGATTGCTGATCTGTAATTTGAGATTCCTGGAAGAAAAGTAATGCACAGTAGCTTATGTCTGACTTAAGTAGTTGAATTTCTTTCAGAATGTTGAGTTGGTAAAGGAAATATTTCTCATGTTTTGTCTGACTGGAGTGTCAGAGTTAGGCTTTGGAGTCAGGCAAGTGTGGATTCAAACCCAGGGTGACACTTGTTAGTAGTGAGGATCTGAGCAAACAATTTAATCACACCAAACTTAACCTCTTTAATTTTTAAAATAAGGATAATATTATATACCCCATAGGATGCATTTGAAAGTGACTGACATAATGGAATATAATTTTTTTTTCAATTTATAGTTAATGGCATAAAAACAACCATTAATCTCAGGGAAAATGATTACTCCTATAGATAAAGTAACCTTTTACTGATTTTCATTTCAATTATCCACTTTAGCAACCTACAAACATGTAAAAATTATTAAGAAAATGTTTTCAAACTAAATTCAAGCCATTAGTTTTCAAACTAAATTAATAATACAATAATACTGTTAACAATAGAATCTTAATAAGCTCTCCATTTTTGCCAGCTAAAAAATTCATGAGGTGTTTACTGAACAAGATATGAAAGAGAATGGATCTCCTTGTCAATTTTCGAGCATTTCCCAATTGTTTAGAATGACTATCACAGAATTTTTAACCTTGTTCCCTAGCAACATAAGACAAAAATATAGGTATTTTAGCAAAACATAAAGGCAATGTTTATGGATTGCATTCAAGACAGGGTATTCACTTGATGTTGTTACATATGCTATCTGCTTTTATGTGCAAGATACAGCTCATTTGACTGTCTATGACAGTCCATCTGAAATCTAGCAGGGGCCAAAGAACTGACAACTGCAGAAATATTCAGCCAGCCAGCCAGCCAGATACATCTTCTCACAGCATAGAAACAAAATCTTGCTTACCTGGAATTTAGGGGCTCCAAATGGTTAATTTTTCCCCCAAAACTTGAGCCAATAATATAATGAGTAAACAAATAATCACAGTGCCACATGTTCCTGAAAAACTTGACAAGGCTTCCCTTTCTTTGAAACTATTATGCATTCATTTGATAAGTGGTATCTGTAGAATACTTTTATGCTAAAAATCAACTGCTTTATTGTAAACTATTATGTTTTATATAAATCTATACATTGTCATACAATCAAAGTTTAACACTTTAGGTATATAACTAGATGTTTGTTCTATATCCCACTGTATGTCCAAATATTTAGTAAATACATTTTTTCAAATAATCATTTTAAAAGAAAGTTTCATATAAAGATGCACTAGCAAAACTACAGATACAACGTAAAAACACACATTTACTTAGAGTTAAAAAAAAAATTGGTTTTATTATTTTTAGGAAATAAAGTGTCCGGTTCAAAATGTTTCACCCAGATGTGTGCTTCGTAGAAAGATGCAAATTAACAGGAAATACCTGAGTCTGCCCAAGATAATCATTATTAAGCAATGTGTCTGGGAATGTGTGCCAGAAACTTAAAAGAAATTAAAACCATTATAGACATTATAGAAATATGTAACAACTTGTTACATATTTCCTTGAATGGAAATGGGTTTTTCAACTTGTTTAGTATTTTTGTTATTTATATTTTTTTCTAGAGAGGAGTAAGTATAAGAGATTAGAAGTTTGATATATTTCTATCTTAATTCCATTTAAATATTTAGAATTCAATCCTTTGTATATCCTAAAATTCAAAGCCCAATTTCATTAACCCTTATTTTGCAGTTTTCACTGATCTCTGTAATCACATAAATGCACATTTTCCAGAAAAACTCAATCTTTATAGTCTATTACCCTGAGGGAGTACAACATTTTTTCTTTCACAACTTTTCACTGACTGAAACTAAGTACAATATGATCTTCCCCCCTCAGGTCATACACCTTACATCAAACTCACTGAGGAAAGTTCAGTTGCAAAGCTGAAGCAGCTTAGAAGGATGAGCCAGAAAACCTGGGAATGACAAAACTATTTCCATTACATATAGCAACATCTAGATGAAAAACATTTCACTACCAAACATTTCACCCATCAGGAGTGACCTCTCTGAGAATTTTTTATCAATTAGATCACTTAAGAAGGAAAGCCCAAGATAATTCTACAAGAGGTCAGATGTCATGTATCCAGACACACAAAGCAAGATCTAGAGAGATCTCCATATCCAGAGCTTGTTCTGTCCACAGTAGATTCCTTTAAAGCAAAATGAAAGTTCTTGGCAGTTATGCAGTCTTCCAAAAAGGTTGACTAGGGTGTGAAATTCTCAATACTGTCAGGACTAGAAGTATATGAAAGACAGTTGTTGATTGCCTTCCAAACACTTATTTCTCCACCTACACCTTGCTCCAGTAACCCAATCCAACTATGTATTTATTACCATGCACTCAAGGAAGATGGCCAATTTACCTGATCTCCTCTTGCCAATGAATGGGTCAGGAAGGGGATAAGTTGCAATTCTGCCTCATGAGACATACAATTTCTGATAGTTCTTCTGGGGACATGTTCCTTCCTTTTAAAATGGGACATGAAGAGGAATGAACCTTTTCTTCTCTGGCCTTAAAGAATATTTTATAAAGACAGTACACTTTAACTGCCATCTTGCAATCATGGGGAGCACGTCTGAGAACAAAAGGTAAGATACTGAGGATGGTAGAAAGAAAAGATGGGGGAACACCTTGGCCCCTGAAAATCCTATTGAACCACTGAATTAACTTTCCATGGAGATGTTCTTCCTTTAAGCTTATTATGAGAAATGATAACTTTTCCCTACTTTTAAGTAATTTGAGCTGTGTTTTCTATTGCTCATATCTGCATACATTCTTTTACCAGGTATTTCAAATATTCTGTTCTCTTATGAGACCATCTGTTGAACCATGTGCCAATTTTGGTCAAAGAGTACAAAGTTTCAGTTATGCAAAATAAGTTCTGGAGAGCTAATATACATGGTAACTATAGTTAACAATACTATGTTGTATATTTAAATTTTTCTAGGAAAATAAATCTTAAATGTTCTCATCACACAAACAAAGAAAATAGTAACCTTTGAAATGGTAACATAATTACAATAGATATCCTAGTTAACTTGACTATTGTGATTGTCACAATGAATATGTGTATCAAAATATCAAATTGTACTTTAAATACATGCAATTTTTATTTGTCAGTTACACCTCAATAAAGATGGGGAAATATATGATCACTACAACTATGACATAAAATGAGGTATTTTGGAGTTGCTAAGATAACAGGATGAATGACGGCATGACTATGAAGTTTGGTTATGACCACTGGACACTGGAATTACCGTGGACTCTACAAGATACCACAAATTTTATGTGAGACCTACAGTAACAGACATATGAAAATGTATGAACCTATACCTTTGAAACATACAGTTTTGTATATCAATGTTACCTCAAAAAAATTCAATTTTTAAAAACCTAATCATTACCTTGTGCTTAAAAAAAATTATTAGGCATATGGACCAAATACTTTCAAATTTCCTCTGTAAAATTCAAACATATTTTGTAATAGGTTGTGATACCAGTCAATATGAATGCCCTGAAACCCAAATGCTAAGTTGCATCTTTAGCTGGCCAATGCTACAAAGCAGATGAAGTTCTTATTTTGACTTCCCACTGACCACATTAGTTGTCCATTTCCAAACAGCCAGTCTTCATGCTACATTTAATAACATACAACCTTCTTTTTTCTGCTGAAGGGATGAGATATTCTATTTATCTATTATTTCTATAATGTCTACAATATTTAAATGTCTATTATATTTTGTATATTATGATTATATATCAGTATATTGAGTTTATTTTTAAAAATGACTACACAAAGGAACAATGCACAAAGCCATCCTGGCCATTAAGAAGATATTTGGAGCCTGAGACCCTGCAGTCTCCCTCAGTTCACCATACCAGACAGCTGTCTCCTTAGCCTACAGTGCAACTGACTGTCAAGAATGTTTGTACTGGCCTTGCTTGACCTTAACCCAGAAGAAGAATCCTTAAGGAATATTTGGATATCCACGCATTTCAAAGGAAAACTAATGTACGTGCTCTACCAGGTCTCCTCCTTTAGGTGAGGTAAAGCTGAAGCATAATGAAATCAGTCATTGTCTGGGTGATTTTAAAAAACTCAGGTATGTAAATAGATCAGATTGGATCGATCCTAAAACAAATACTGATTTCACTCATGTGTGAAATAGGAACAAAAAAAAGGAATAGATGAAACTAAAGCAGAACAAACCATAGAAATCTGACTATAGAACTGAGGCTACCAGAAGGAGTAGGCGGGGAAAGGTGCCATGGACTAGGGTGGAGGAGAAAGGGTGCTTTGGTGGTGGGTGTGGTGTGGTAATACACATCTGAAGATATGTGAACCTTTATCTTAAATCATATAAAGTGTTGTAAAAAAAAGTTACCTCAATAAAATATAAACAATTTTAAAAATATTTAAAATAATCATCTCAAAAATGTCATAATCTCTCTATGCCTTTAATATACACTACTAAAATATAGAATTATAATGGGCTTTTTTCGCCAACTATGAAATACTTCAACTATTGAAGTAGTTTCACTGAATTACCTAGAAATTGCCTCCCATCTCTGAATCCCCTGACTCTGCTACCATAGATATAGTTAGAAAGTTAAATACACATTTTCAGCAGAGTGATTTTGCTCTGATATGTAATATAAATATGGTCAAAAGTGTTTAAAACTTCTGGAGTATAGAGTATAGAGTCCACAAAACTAGCAAAACAGACCATTTCTAGGTGTACCCTGTGGCTAAAAATATATTTGCAGAATCCTATCCTGAAGTGTGGATCTGAAATATGAGACAAGATACTGGTTTCTGGTTGAAATCTCTCCTGGCCCTGAACAGGGCTAGTGATTGCCATGACAGGATTCCCATCAACTTCCAGATTCCACTGGGAGGCTAAGGCTGTTCAGTAAAAATTAGGAAGAAAATGATTTTTCTTCTTTACAGAGAATACCCAAACCGGAAGTCAATCTACCTAGTGTTAAAAATTCAAATTTTATTCAGCAACAAGAACACAGAGAATAAGAGGCAGGTGGTAGGGTGCAAAGAACCTGCACTCAGAGGAAGCAGTTCTACCTCCTGTCAGTGATTTGTTGGGGGCCCTTAAGGAAGTCATAATAGCAATCTTGTCCTCAGTTTCTTCATCTCTGAAATGAACAGGATGTTTCCCTGCTTGTCTCTCACATCTATGATATTGTAACTGTACTACATGACTCTGATATAAAGAATTTGTGTTTAAATTCTGTGAATACTTCAAAACATAATAAAGCCAAACCCCCAAATTTTAAGAGTCATCTAAGTAATTTTTCAATGATACCTTACATTTCATCATTATCATAGTCTCCTATATTAACCTCCTCATTCTGACCCCTACTCTGATATTTGGGCCTGATCATTCTCTAGTACTCTCTACCTGGGAGAAGACACAGCATTAAAATTCATCCATCAGCTCAAGCCAGAAAAGAGGAGGAATTCTGGCCACATCTCATTTCCTCATTGGTCATCTTTAATCTATCTCTAGGCCTCTTGAACATTTCTAACTTTGATGTCTACATTTAAATGTCTATATCAGCATCCTTGAAGTAATAATCTACTCTGGCTTTCCCCTCAAACTATGGAAAGGACCCTTTGGAAAAGTCTTTCTCTTTCTCTCACATGCATGCATGTGTATTCACACTCCTCCCTGACATCTCTAAGCAATCCCTCTTCCTCAGAAAAACTTCTCTGGCCTGCCTTACCAGTCAGATCCTGTAATCATAAATCCTCATAAATGGTTCCTCTCCATTACATTTGTCATATTTGTAATTACACCTGTATTTTGTGGTTCTTTTGTCATTCCAATGAGACTGCAAGTTCCATGAAGACTGAGACCATAAACACTTGTGCTCAGTTACAGCCCTAGTAGTTAGCTAAACGCTTGATACCTAGTGTCTTCAAAAAATATTAAAATAATGAATGTTGAATATTGACTTACAAAGGTACATTTGCCTATCCATAGATATACTCAGAGTGGTCGATGGATCAATCATTTAACAAAGATTTATTAAATATTTATAACATGCTAAGCAATATTCTAGACTTAGGCATATTGTGACAACCATAACACATATCCTCTGCCTCATGGCAGCTACATTATAGGATCAAATATAAATCAATCATTGGATTTTGTGATATATTTTCTACTAGTCAAGTTGCCGGACTGCAAGGATTCAACCTTTAACCAGCCGCATAATCTTGAACAAGCTGCTCAACCTCTGCAGCTTCAGCTTTCTCATTTAACACATGAGAAATTTAAATAAGATATTCTCTAACTTCTATCAATTCATGTGTTACTGCTTTCTAAATGATAAAGATTGTATAGGTGTTCCTATACAAAGCACTGGCTTAATAAAAATAGGCATCACTTTATTTATTATTCACTAGCAGCTTGATCGATCGGTTTTCTTATGTATGTAGTGGCAGTAATGTAATCCTAGAATCGAAAATTTTAAGAAAATTACTGCCTTAAAATCTTCCACTTAAGGAAGATAGGCTGAGGGAGAAATCAAATGATGTAAGAAAATTAAGGAAGATAGGTTACTCATTGTCCTAGAGGGAACATACGAGGAAGTTCATAATATGAAAAAAATATGTGCTTTTTTCTTTTAACCAAAGATTCATGCCAAGAATCTTCTGACCATAAATGTATCAAATTAGAAATTAACTATCAAAAGGAAACAAATACTCTACTATATGAAGTTGGGAAAACATATACTGACATATGATTGGGTTAGTGAGGAAATTAAAGAAGAAATAAAAAAAACACCTTGAGACAAAAAGATATTGAAAACACACCCTTCCAGAACATTTGTCATAAGCACAAGCAGGACTAAGATGGTAGTATATAGCAATAAAAAAAAAGAGTAAATAAACAACCCTGTCTCTCATCTCAAGGAACTAGAACAAAAAATCAAAAACCAATAAAAGGAAATAAAAATTACAGCATTAGTAAATGAAATATAATTTAAAAAGATAGTTCAGAAGACAAATGTCCTAGGACAGATAAGTGGATCAAGAAGATGTGGTACATAAACACAGTGGAATACTACTCAACAATCACAAAAGATAAACTCATACCATTTGCTGCAACAGGGAGGAGCTGGAACGGATTATGCTCAGTGAGATAAGCCAGAAGGAGAAAGATAAATACCAGACTATTTTACTTATATGTGAAATATAGAAAAAACCAACAAAGGATCAAAGACAAACTTTAAAGCTAACCCTTGAAAACTGTCCATAGATCTGAGGAATCCAAGGGGAGGGGCGTGGAAGAGGATAAGGGGAGGTGAGAAAATTGGGCAGGTGAGGGGAAAGGAAAGCACAATGGATGATCATGAGAGAACTACGGTGACCACACCTAAGGTGAGAAATTCTGTATTGTGAAAAAATTAACAAGATTGTAAAATAACAGCCCTTCATTTAAAAATGATTTAAAAACTATCACATTTTACACTGTAAATACATGCAGTTTATGCCAATTATACCTCAATAAAGCTGCATAAATTTTAAAAAATTGGAAAGTTAAAGCAGTAAATTACAGAATGTGTTTTATTTCTCCCTTACTTTTTGGGGGAAATCATTTCTTAGGCTATTGAAAATTAGTGTGGTTAAAAAAAGATGAGCCTGAACTAAGGGAAGAAATAATGAAATATTTTGGTCTTAAATAATCTAAAAAAAAAAATCTAAGTTCAAAGCATCTAAGGTTCTGATGAGTACAGACAGAATCCCTGCTGGCTGTAGGGACGTGCTATGAAAACCACCCTTCCGAAACACACAGAACCATGCACAACTTTGTAAATCACAGCCAGTCCCGACCCTCTGGTCTAGAGGCTACAAGCTGTACTATCTTTAACTCCCAGCTTAGCAGGCCCTGCCTAACAGGAGCTTCCCAAAACTAGGATAGCTTTGCCAGGCTTCAGCTCTGTCTTCATCTGCTCTCCTATTGCTCTCTTAAGAGTAGAGCCCCCTTTGGCCACCCAACTAAACAATGTGTCAGTAATACGTTAACTAAGTGAATTCTCCTGTGCTATGAAGTCAGGAAGCTGCAAAGCACAGGAACACATACTTGAAGACAGGAATTCAGGGCTTGTTTTCTTCCTGCTATGCTTTCTCACTGACCATCTAATCTAGAGAGGTCAGAGGAGTGTGAAAGGCCCTGGGAATGCATTGTCTGTCCCTAACAGCAGCTAAAACCCGAGATTATTTTTTAAGTGGGGTCAGAGAGTATTCTTAATTAAGGGGACTTCTGTCAGAGCACTGGTTCCTTAAGGCTGTCAAAGAAACAAATAGGGTTTTAAAATACTGAGTCCTTCGATATAACAGAAACCATACCCCTTTTTGAGATGTTTATCTCATATTGAAAGCTCTGATCCATGCACTGTGGTAAATAGACATTATTGACATTTTGGAGGCAGAAAATATACAGATTGAGTGTCAGTCCCACTATAATAGGTGTTCAGGCTGTTTAAACTTTTGTGCCTCTGTTTCCTCATGTGCCAAAAAGAGGTAAGAATACTTAATATGCATAAGGAGAGTTTCTAAAGATCAATAGGTAATATGTGACTTCATTTTGTATTGGGTAAAAAGCACACATTAATAATAATATCAATATTAAAGTCTACCAACACTGACACACTGACCTCTCACCTCTGTTCAATCTCAGCAGATTTACACTTTAACTTCAGCTCAGATATATTTAAATTTAGCTTCCACGTACATGGTTGTATCATTTTACCATGACCTCTGCCTCCTAATTTCTCTAATAACCCACATGCTTTCCTTCCCTCAGTGCTTTGCTCAACATCTGCCTCCCCCAGGAAGTTATCATACTCAATGACACTTCATCACCCAAACCCACAGTTACTCTAGTTTGTATAATCAGAAATCTTCCATGGCCCATGACAAAGAATCACAAATTCATTTCAGATTTGAAAAGGACTGTATAATAGAGACTAATATCCATATTTGCAGAGAATTTTTGCCAACACTTGGATCCAAATCTGACATCAAATTGTGATATTATCAACATCACTTACTAAAATATTTAAGCACAGTTCTTTAATAGAAAATGTGAATCCCCCAAAGTCTCATTGTCCAAGCAGTTAAGTTGCTTCCAACAAAGAAAATAGCTTTTTTTTTTCCTAAAACATGTAAGTGAAGTAGAAGCTTGGCAATGTTTACTGGCAACTGAATGCTTCAGCATAGAAGATGCTCAATTACTGTTTGGTGAGTGGTAAGTACATGTATGAAAATATAAGGACACAGGGAAGAGTCTCTCAAAACAATCAGGTATTCCACTCAAGAATTTGAAAGCTTGTGTTTATCTTTTTTGAATGCTGAATAGTATTCCATGTGTATATGTACCACATCTTCTTGATCCAGCCATCTATTTTTGGGCATCTGGATTGTTTCCATACCTTCGCTATTGTAAATAGTGCTGCAATAAACATACTGGTGCATGTATCCTTTTGAATTAGTGTTCTTGTGTCCTTTGGATATATCCTCACAAATGGTATTGCTGGGTTGTATGGAAACTCCACTTTTATCAGTTTGAGGAAACGCCATATGGCTTTCCATAGTGGTTGGATCAGTTTGCATTCCCACCAACAGTGCAGAAGAGTTCCTTTTTCTCCACATCCTTGCCAGCATTTATTGTTGCCTGTTTTTTTAATGTGCGCCATTCTCACTGGAGTGAGTTGGAATCTCACTGTGGTTTTGATTTACATTTCACTGATTATAAGTGATGTTGAACAGTTTTTCATATAGTTGTTGGCCATTTGACTTCTTTGGAGAAGTGTCTTTTTAGCTCTTCTGCCCATTTTTTGACTGGATTGTTTACTTTGTTTTTGTTGAGTTGTGTGAGTTCCTCGTAGATTTTAGTTATCAGTCCTTTATCCGTTGTATTGTGCGCAAAGATTTTCTCCCAATTAGTAGGGTGTCTGTTTTCATTATTGTCTCTTTTGCTGTACAGAAGCTTTTCAGTTTGATGTAGTCCCAGCTGTTTATCTTTTCCTTGATTTCCTTTGCTGTGAGGGAAGTGTTTTTAAAGATTTTGCTGAGATGTATGTCATGTAGAGCTTTGCCTATATTTTCTTCCATAAATTTTATGGTTTCAGGTCTTACATCCAGGTCTTTTATCCATTTTGAATTTTTTTTGTGCATGGTGTGAGGTAGTATTCTAGCTTCATTTTTTGCATGTAGCAGTCCAGTTTTCCCAGCACCATTTATTGAACAAGTTAACCTTGTTCCATTGCATATTCTTTGCTCCTTTGTCAAAGATTAGTTGTCCATAGATATGTGGATTTCTAGGTTTTCTATTAGATTCCATTGGTCTGTGCATCTGATTTTGTTCCAGTACCATGCTGTTTTAATTATCATGGCTTTGTAGTATAGTTTGAAATCTGGGAGTGTAATCCCTCCATTTTCTTTCTTTTTAGTCAGGAGAGTTTTGGCTATTCGAGGTTTTTTGTGGTTCCATATGAATTTCATCAATATTTGTTCTATTTCTTTGAAGAATGCCATTGAGATTTTTATCAGAATAGCATTGTATCTGTAAATTGCTTTTGGTAGTATGGCCATTTTGATAATGTTAATTCTTCCAATCCGTGAACAGGGGATGTCTTTCCATTTTTGTATACTCCTCTATTTCTTTTAACAGTGTCTTAAAGTTTTCTTTGTATAAGTCCTTTACCTCTTTTATTAGGTTTATTCCCAGGTATTTGATTTTTTTTGTTTCAATTTTGAAGGGGGTGATTCTCTTGATGTCTTCTTCTTCTGACTGAGTGTTTGTATATAGGAAGGCTACTGATTTTTGCAACATGGATGGAATTAGAAGAGATCATGCTCAGCGAAAAAAGCCGAAAAATATCGAATGGTCTCACTTATAACAGGAATATAGGGAAACCAAATACAAGAGCAACAGTCAGCGAGAGGGGGGAGAATTGGGGCTCAGAACAGAAGGGAGGGGAGCACAGAGGATGGTGGTGATGGTTCACAGGTGAATTGGTGGTGGGAAACCTACAGGGAATATACAGTAATGTAAAAGACATAAATAAAAATAACAATTGGAAAAAAAAAGAATTCGAAAGCTTGGTTTAGCACAGAAATTCATTACTTTTCTAGAAATGTGGACATTTCAAAATAACCTTGCTGATTTAATGTGCCGTGTAAGACAGTATTCCACTTGAGCAGAGGTAGGAGACAAAAATCTACTGAGGATTATATTAAACTAATGTAGTTGCAATAAAAATTCATAATGGATTCTAAAAAACTAGAGCCATGTAGTTAGAATTACTTTATCAGATGTTAAGACATGTTATATTCCACAAAAAAATAATTTTTTTTTTGCAACTGGAAAAGAAATACAAAAGTAGTGGGACAAAATGGAAAGTTCAAAAACAGATTCATACTAATTTAAAAAATAAGCTATAATAGAAGTGAGCAGAGAAAATATGCATTCAATTTTACTTCTACCTCACTCTATAAGCAAGAATAAACTCAGATAAATTTGTGGGTTAGGGAGAATAGTTTTATGACCCTAGAATAAAGAATGTTTTTTTTAAGCATATCAGGAAAAAAAATTATATATAATGGAAGAAACAGGTAAGTCTAATTACACAAAATTAAAGATTTTTGCTGCACAGAATACATGTTAGATATAGATTAAAAGACAGGTGACAGGATTTAGCCCTGAGCTTAGTAGTATGTGTGTGTGTGTGTGTGTGTGTGTGCATATTGATTCAAAATGATAAACACCTAGAAACTGCAGTATTACTCCAATAAAAAATTAAGAAATAAAAAGGCAAATAACAGAAGGTGAGAAAATATTTCCAATGCACATAACCAAAAAAAGTAATACCCAGAATGTCTAAGAAACGCCTATTAATCAGTAAAAAGAAGCAATCTCCTGCAAAAATGGAAAAGATATAAATATTCAAATTGTTTTAATAAAAATGGGATGACAGATGGCTGATATGAAGAGATATTGTACTTATTGAATAAGAGAATTCCAAAATATAAGCATTGGTTTAGAGTACATAGATAAATATTCAGGTAATAGCCAATGTCGGTAAGTATTAGGAAATTTCACATTGGTTTGTGACTTTGCAAATATATATTACAGCCATTTTGGTGAACAATCTAGCAATTTATAGTAACATTGTTTTAGCACATGTCTTAGACACAGGAATTCTGAGACATGTACCTCTAGATATCCCAGTAAACACAAAGGTATGTATAAGAAATACTACAATAGCAAAATAAAGGGGAAAAGTGTATTTTATTTAGGAGTCAAAAGATGATTAATTACCAAGGACAGAGCTGAGAATGTTGGGGGAAAAAAAAGATTTAAGTTGAAACTGGTATACAGTACATTAATATTTAGATCAAGTTCAGAATACATAGAAAATGTATTTTTTTATAATCATATGAAGGAGATTCCCCTATAAGCACGGGATTGAGTACCTTATGGGAACCGAACAATTAGTAATGCATTTGGAAGACAAATGGAAAAAAATAAGAGTCTGAGACTGGAATAATTATTTTGTGTGAACAAAGCAAGAAGCAATATTGGGCATATTAATACAATATTAGTACACTTAAAGGCCAACACAATTACAAATAATAAAGAGAACATTTTTAAATGGGGAGGAAAGTAGACAGTTAATTACCTGTCTTTAATGTAAAGGAAGGGGTTAACCTAAAATTGAACTCAAAAACGTATTTGGCTGAGCGGAGAATCCCCCTTGATAGTCTTTCATAGTCAAGGGGTAATTGAGTGTTAATTCCATTAACCTTATTTGCAGCATCTCCTCCATTCCTGAAGCATCCTTGGCTGTCAGGCAACATGTTTTAAATAGCAGTAATGTTTTTCTTTTGACTGAATTTTTACCTGAGGCATTTCAATTCTAAATCCTATCAATTTAGGTCCAAAGCAGCATAGACCACAGTCCCCTCCAAGCAGGTATTTGCATGCAAGCTAACAGCTTTAAACACCAGCAAAATATGCAAGGTCCAAACAGATGTAAGAAGCAGGACTAAATGCTAAATCACTACACAGTCAGCTAATGTGTCTGCATGGAATTACACTGTGTGTGTGAAAGTGAGAGCCTATGTGTGCATGTGAATGTGTGCGTGTGTGTGGTACAAGGAAACATTTAAATTTTATAATTTTTGAAGCTGTAAGCTATTTTTTAAATGCTATTTGATTTAATCATTCTAAGTCAATGTTTTATGAAGTGATCATAAATTCTAATAGCTATTTAAGCCATGAATAAGAAATATAAAATATAACTTGAATAGTACTATACTAGGAAAATTAGAATTTTGCTTTTTTATAGACAATTTAATTTCGTTATAAAATAGAGACCACAAAGACATGTAATCACATGCACTATTCAAAACTTAACTTCTAAAATTACATAGAAGCCATTTTCTGCTTATTATTAGGCATTCTGGCCACAAGACAAGACATTTGGGGAGTTAATACAAGCAAACCAGAAGTCTGTTAACTTATTATATCCAGATCTTTTACCCAAAGGAAATTTTCCTTCCCAATCAAATATGAGGAAGGACCAGAGTATTTCTACCAGCGTCATAATTTTCAGTCCCACATGTTTTCACTATCAATCGCCCTGTTAAAATTCTTCCCACCTAACATGACCACCCATTTCCTAAAAGATAAAGAACAAAGCCCTGAGCAGGATTATCTAGCACTTTTTACAATCATATCCTAGTGTTTCTTTCTGGTTTAAGTTATTGTCTTAGTCCCTTTTATACTCTGTTCCATCTCAGGAATCTGCCCTCACGTGAACTCAGATCCTGTTCACATCTCATAAATTCAGTCAGGCCCTTCTCTGGGCCCATAACAAGCTCATCCCAGGATTCAATCTACAATACTCCTCAGAGTATTGCATCAAGTAATAATGGAAACCATATTATCCTGCGAAATTCAGTTCTGATAAGTGTCTTATCCTCCATGGAGACTTCCAGGTGTGCTGCTTACTAGCACAGAGTGGATAAACTAGCAACACTACTAAATCAATGCACAGTGCCAGAGTGTAGCTCGCTAGACAGAACAACTTTCTCTAAGTAACTCCAACCACACGGTTAGGATTTGGAAATAGGAAAAAAAAAAAAAAAAGATAGAAAACTTTCATTATCTAACAACTGCCAGTCTAGTAAATCCTTTAAATCAGGGCTCAGAATGTCAAGAACAATGACTGATGATAAATTCTTGAGAGGCACCCAATAAGCACCTAGGCAATAGAGGATCTAAGGTGGTATGAAGTCAGACTACATTTGCACATTCTTAATATCAAAGCTGTTATAATTCATTGATAACTTTACTCTTCATGGCCTCACTGACCAATTTAGAAGCTTGGAGAAAGTTTCTAAAACTTAACATACCCGAGATAGAAATGAGTAAGATACAAGATGAAAAAGAAGTAAGAGTTACCAATGACATTGGAGTCTCACACCTGTTTTTTCAAATGCCAGCAAGGTTTCATTGAAGCTAGTGCTGTTAGGTGTTTGGGGGGTGAGGGGGTCCAACCACAGAAGGGAATTTATACTTAAAGAAATGAAGTCTACAAGCCAGTGATTCAAATCAACAGCGTAACATAACATGTTCTAAAGAGGACAAAAAGAAACCCATGCTTTCCCAAAAGTTGTAAACAGGTTAAAACAGATAAACATCTATGATTGTTAAAGGAAATATCAAGAAATTTTCTATCTGTTCTTATATTGTTTTTCATTCTGGAAACAGTAAAAAAGTCATTTATTCATCTACTCAGTCAATTAATTAACAAGTTACAGTTATAGTTTCTATGGAGGTTTTATAGTTAAGTTTCTATAGAGGTTTTAAGTCATGTCCACAGATTCTCTAGTACATCCTCCTCCTCTCAAATACAGAGCAGCACAAGATGTTGTTATTAAGCAGAAAATACAGTGGAAGTGCTATTTCTTGATTCCCAGGATATGTGAGAAAACAGTCCGGTTCTCTTGCCTTTAGAGTGTAAGTAATCAAGAATTCCAGCTACCTTGGAAGTGACACGGTGGAGAGGGTTCATGGAGAAACCAGAGACAGAGACACATCTAAGGATCACTGGTTGTTTGGCTATTTGTGTGTTCCCATCCCAGGCAATAGATGTGTGTGTACAGTCCTTAGAGATCAATCCAGTCTGTTATCATTTACTGGAACCCCAAGAGACTCCAAGCAAGAGACTCCTAGCTGAGCCAAGGTATTCCTAGGACCAAGAGAGATATTAATAACAACTTTTACTATTTTATACCAGTAAGTTTGGATGGTTTGTTATATGGCAATAGAAAACTGGAACAAAGCCTTTATGTGTGCCAGGCATTGTGTTACAGAGTAGAACTATTCCGTCTCCTTATGGGAACTGAAAGTTGCTGACTCAATGCTCTATATGAATATAAAAAACAAGCATGGATCTCTCTGACTCTGTAGTCCAAATACCAATATAGGAAATATTCATATAAATAGACATATGCCAACATAAAAAGGCACAGGTAAATGAACAACAGAAAGAAAATTGACTGAAAGCACTTGGAACCTGCACAATTAGAGAAAGAGTCAGCAAGGTATGAAGAACTGGGCTGAATATCCAGGATTTGTTGTGGGTAAAAGGTACTGACTGGCTGAGGGGGTGGGGGGAGGGGAGAGGAGGGAGGGGCTTTAGCCTGAATGTGGTAAAGTGATATGAACTACTTTGCAAGAGTTCCCACACAGGGAAATGTGAAAGAGCAGGAAAATCAACAGAAACCAGATAATAGAGGGTCCTGAAGGTCATAGTAAGTGTGTTAAAGTACAAAACTTCATATTCTAAGAGAAAAATACCAAAGGTTTATGAGCATAAGCGTCCCTTGATGAAAAGAGAAACTAGCCTGACAGTAGAAGGAACATGGATTGATGTATTGAAATTTTCACAAGAGGCAGAGCAACCAGTCAGGAGATGAAATAATTTTCAAACATGGTAAGAGGGATCTTTTACTCTACATATCATCTTCCCACGACATGTGCTACCTTAGCTCTTATAAAATGTCATTTTTTGCCTTTCTGTCCTATGAACTCATGACATTCTCTTACTGACCTATGTTCTCCTGTGCTGGGCCTCAGTTTTGGGAGAACTGCCTGACAGCTAGCAACTGAATGGGTGGGCTCCCTCCATCACCAAGCCCACTGACAGCTGCTTCCTGGTGATCCAAGGAGTTCTTAGTGGCTGTTGTTTATTTTGCCTGTTTGATCCTCTGTGCTCTACACAATATCATTAGTTCACTGATGACAAGTTATGTCTGACAAGTTTTACCCTAAAGAGTATGATACATGTAAAGGCACGTTTGTGTTCCCTAAAGTAGAAGCATTCCTGGTTTCTGGAAGAGACGGTATGTAACAACAATTACATGGGGCTTTCATCTTCAAAGTCCTATGCTAACATTATCTAATTAACCCTCACTACGTACCTGGAAGGCAAGGAAGAATCATTAAACATGGTTTCAGGAGAGGAGGTTGGAAACTACAAGTTAAACAATAAGGCCTCCACTAGAAAGCCTCAGCAACTGATGAGAAAACTAGCAGGAAGAGCCCCTGACCTTATACTGATGCTGAAAGCAAGGAGGAAACTCAATGAGGTGTTTAATATAGTGCCAGGTCCATATGTGATATATCCTTGTAAAGTTTACCAGCACATAGGAAAACAGACTGCATTTATACAGGTAGGCAGGGTTCTGGGGTGTCAGCACTGGATTTTTACTGTCTGGTTGCATGACCTCTCAACCTTCTTGACTATCAAAGAAGACCCATTAGTCTATAATTCCCAACATGTAACAGCATTAAAACAATTCACTAAAAGGCTGCTAGGTCATGTTAGCAGCTGGGGAAAAAATGGTAACAGAGATGAGTCCTCATGGTCCCTTCTTATGCACTATCGCCTTCATTTTACCAGGTGCCCACCAGCAAAACATTACTCACTACCTCTTCCAGACATGGCCTCAGGATCTCTTTTCCTCTCCCCCATAAATCTACCTCATAAACAGCCTCCAGACTCACTGATAGCAAGGCTAGAAGCAAGTTAACATTTAATGTAAACAGTCTCAAGGGGTCCTGTTATTTTAACAGGGGACAGAAATCTCATTCAGCCAAACTTAAGTCCTGACAGCAGTATTCTGGTCATAAGGAACTAACTTGTAAGAAACGACTCGAGGTGGTAGGAACCTGATCACTTCACACCTGTAAAAACCTCAGGAGCAGTCAACAGGAGCCAAGTTCTGTTTTAAAAGGGAGTTTGGTACTGTGGTAAAAAACATGGTCCTTGGTTTCCTACCACGAAGAAATCACTTTGTCTTTCTGGGTCTCAGTTTCTTCATCTCTAAAATGGGAATGATGAGTGGACTTATGCCCTAGAGTTGTGATGATGGAATAAATTATGTGCCACACACATATACTAGAATGTGGTTGCTATTATTATAGGCACTTATAGACATTGGAATGTAGTTGCTATTTATAATAGTTGCTAAGTATTAGCACAACTTATGAGGTGGGTGCTATCTCTAATTCCATCTTATAGAGATTGAGGCACAGAGATGAACACACTTGCCTCACCTGCAAGCTGGTTAGTAGTGGAGTCAGGACTCACTTGTCCACCAGGCTGCACTGCCAGCCTCATATAACCCCAAGGTAGCAACATGTCCATACACAAACCTAGGATCAGGCTTGTGACTCACCATATGAAACACACCAAGAAAGTTCTCTCTTCTCCCTTTCTTGGTACCTCCATCTTTTAAATAGACATAATGTTCACTGTATGCGGTAGCCATGAAGATCCAATAACTTGTGCATGGGGATTTTGAAAGTTCTATAGTGCTTTCCCCTCAACTGCAAGGAGTTATTATCTGCTATAGCACGAGCTAAAATGGGGCAACTAAAGAAAGGGTTAAAAGAAGCCAGGCCCTGAAGTCCCAAAAAGTCACTTATGCTGCAGTGGGTCTTCAGCTCATGGATGCAAAAGTCAGAGAAATCTGGTCAGAGCTGGTTGGGGCCCAGAAGCCCCAGCACCGAGCAGAGTCCCAGGGAAGACCCTCATACTACACACCCTACTGTAAGCCCATTACAGAAAGGAGCCTCCAAAAAAAGGGGAGACTCCATGTTCCCTGCCCCACCTAATGAAGGATGAAGCTGAGCTGTGAGAAGCTAGAGAAGACTTGGAGTGAGCATGAGGACACACAGGGGAGAGACATGGAAGGAGACACGGAGTCAAGTCAAGAAACGTAGACACACTTGGGAGAGACAAGTAGTGAGTGACACACAGGGAGGATGACAATGGCAGCTTTTATCTTGATTTGTACTTTAATTTTGCTCCTTTCATCCCAGACTCATCAGGCCCCTTCTGCCCTTCTCTATGGTTCCCTGCCATTAGGTGCCTTAGATTTGTGGCAAGTTTTCAGGCCTCAGTGCCTTACTTGGGGCCAAAACTATTTGGCTGGACATTTATCCACATGGGTAAGGGTAACTAGTTGTTTTAATGGAAAACTATTATTCTTTCTTCTCTCTCCACACACACTAATTCTATTAAGTTTCTTTAAACTAGGAGTATGCTTTGTCTTTATGCAGTCAATGACAGAACCCCGATAGCATATGAAAATTTGGGGGTCCCAGATCTGCACACTAACAAGTCATGCTGTTTAGCTCCTATCCACTCCAAACTGGGAAGCTTGTCCTGTCCCCGAAACCATGTGAAGCTGCCCTTTACTCTTTCCAAAATTCCCTCTATGGTTGGGCAAACACAGGAATAGGCCCTTGAAAGTGGAAACTAGACGTCTCTGAAGAAGGTCTCTGATAAAATGCCAGTCTTTGAAGGGTCTGCAAAGATCTACAACAGACACTTCATCAGTCTTCCTGTTCCTTCTGTTTTATGGAAGAATCATGTTGAAATCCAAGCCTGTGGACTGTCTCTAGTCAGCACCCTGCTATGGGGTCTGGGGAAAATACAGTCTCAGATCATTGGAGAAATTCACCCTAACCTCTAGGGACCAGTTGTTCTCAGCATGTGGCCTTTTACATTCCCAAAAGCCATTGACCAAAGCAATGCTAGGGAGATTATAGGCTATGAATATTCATTTTCAAATTACTGATTTTTTTTTTAATGGCAGCAAATCTGTGCAGCTAATCAGAATGATCTCTTTTAAAAACCATTGCTTTCTTATGTTTTGGTTGACAAGTGTCCCCATCCCACACTCCAGAATAAGATCAGAGGACAAAGAACAGCCTGAGGGAAAAAAAAAAACAGGTTCCAGCCAGCAGTCCCAGTTCCATCCTCCCCCTGTAGTGATGACCCAGGTGGCAAGCTGGCTAAGGTGACAAGGTCCAGGATAATTGTGCTGGCAGTTCTGCTACCTCTGAGATCCACTGCACTGCCAGGCTGCTCATTGGCTGCCACACCACCAGGCTCCTCTGGATGCTATTTCCTGTCATCCTCACAGCTTGATTTTGATACAATTTGCACATTCTGTACCACTCATGAATAATGCCCCCATTCAAACCTGTCACAGATGCAGTATATTTTGGAAGCCACTTAAGGCAAACATGAGTGATCTTCCCAATCTTGCATGTATTTTCCCACTTCTGCTTCCTACCAGTTTTTTAAATGGCTCCCCAGTTCCCAATCTTTGTCTTATTATCACAGTAATACCATTTAATATGCATCAAGTGTGTTCTATGTGCCCAGCATTCTACCAAGTGAATAGAAACATAATGTTCCTGCCAACTTGATTTATCATTTAACCAGAGTGAGCAAAAGAAGAAACAAACAGTAAGAGAAGATGTGCCACTCATAACCAGGTTAGACCATGGTCAGCTGGCTTTGTTGTGCAGCCTTCTGATACCTCCCACAGACAGCTGCTTCTCTAAAGGAGACTACTGTGGGGTGAGCTTTAAGGAATTTTTTTCTGAAATAAGGTTATCACTTTATTTGGGACATCCCCCTAAAATAGGATTCTGGTCCTTCTCCAGGCAGCCTCACTTAAACTCTTCCATTTACAACATCAAAAGAATAACTAGGAATAAATCAAGTCAATGAGGCAAAAGACCTATATATTGAAAATTATAAGACACTGTTGAAAGACACAAATAAAAAGATCCCATGCTCCTGGATTGAAAAAATTAATGCTGTTAAACTCCCCATACTACCCAAACCTACATTCTACAAATTTAATACAATTTCTATCAAAAGTCCAGTGGCAATTTTACAGAACTAGAACACATTATACTAAAATTTATATGGAACCACACAATGCTCCAAATAGCCAGATAAATCTTGAAGAAAAAAAGAACAAACTTGGAAGCATTGCACTTTCCAATTTCAAACCATATTACAAAACAATAATCAAAATATGACAGTGGCATAAAAATGAGACAGATTAATGGTACAAAATACAGAGCCCAGAAATAAACCCATGGACATATAGTTAACTAATTTACAACAAAGTTGGCCAGAATATAAATGAGAAATTGTTAGTCTCTTCAAAAACTGGTGCTGGGAAGACTGGATGGATATACACAGCAACAGAATAAAACTGTACCAACTTGAAATTGATTAGAGACCAAAATGTAAGACTGAGGAGCAAAAAACTCCTAGAAGAAATCAGAGGGTAAACTCTTTGACGTTGACTTTGGCATTTGAATTTGATACCAAAAACAAAGTCAACAAAAGCAAAGATAAACATTGAAATTACCTCAAACTCAATGGCTTTTGTACAGCAAATGAAGTCATCAATAAAAAGGAAACCTATAGAACAGAAGAAAATATTTGTGAAATCATATCTGGTAAGCTAATGTGCAAAATATGTAAAGAACTCATACAACAATAGATAAAAGAACAATCTGATGAAGAATAAGATCTTAATAGACATTCTTATAATAAAACAGGTAAAAGTTGCTCAACATTGCCAGTCATTAGGAAAATGCAAATCAAATCCAGAATGAAATAATAACTTAATCCTATTTAGAATAGCCATCAACAAAGAAATAATAAACGTTGGTATAGATGTGAAGAAAAGAGAACCATTGTGTACTGCTAATCAAAATATAAATTGGTACAACCACAACAGAAGATACTATGGAAGTTCCTTAAAAAACAACAACAACAAAAACACCTACCATATGATCCAGCAGTTCCAAATCTTGATATTTATACAAAGCAAATGAAATTTCTATCTGGGAAATATATCTGTACCCCATGTTCACTGCAGCATTATTAGCATTATTTACAAAGTCAAAATATGGAAGCATGTCATTGAATGAATAAAGAAAAAAATGTGGTATTAATAGACAGCAGATACATTTTTTTAATATATATTTTTATTGTTATTTATGTCTTACATTTTGTATTCCCCTTGGGTAACCCACCACGAATTCACCCGTGATCCATCTCCGTGGTCCCTTGTGTTCTTTTCTATTCCATTTTGTGCCCTTATCCTCCCCTCCCCCCGCACCCCTCCACTCGCTGAGTGTCTCTCTCCTATTTGGTTTCCTTATAGTTCTGTTATAAGTGAAGCCATCTGATATTTTCCTTTTTCTTTCTTGCTTATTTCATTGAGTATGATCCCCTCTAATTCCATCCATGTTGCTGCAAATTGCATATGTTTATCTTCTTTGAATGCTGAATAGTATTCCATTGTGTATATGTACCACATCTTCTTGATCCAATCATCTATTTTTGGACATCTGGGTTGCTTCCATACTTTTGCTACTGTGAACAGTGCCGCAATGAACATACGGGTGCATGTATCCTTTCAGATTAGTGTTTTTGTGTCCTTTGGGTAAATTCCCAAAAGTGGGATTGCTAGGTCATATGGAAGCTCCATGTTCAGGAGTTTGAGGAATCGCCATGCAGCTTTCCATGGTGGTTGGACCAGTTCACATTCCCACCAGCAGTGTAGAAGAGTTCCTTTTTCTCCACATCCTTTCTAGCATTTGTTGTTGCCTGTATTTTTAATGTGTGCCATCCTCTCAGGTGTGAGGTGGTATCTCATAATCAAGGAAATGCAAATCAAAACCATTATAAGTGATGTTGAGCATTTTTTCATGTATCTGTTGGCCATTTGCTTTTCTTCTTTGGAGAAGTGCCTTTTGAGCTCTTCTGCCCATTTTTTGACTGGGTTATTGGCTTTGTTTTTGTTGAGTTGTGTGAGTTCCTTGTAAATTTTTATTATCAGTCCTTTATCAGATGTACTGTGTGCAAAAATCTTTTCCCAGTTGGTAGGGTGTCTGTTAGTTTTGGTTAATGTCTCTTTTGCTGTACAGAAGCTTTTTATTTTGATGTAATCCCATCTGTTTATATTGTCTTTCACTTCCTTCGCTTTGAGGGATTTGTCTTTCAAGATTTTGCTGAGATGTATGTCGTGTAGAGTTTTGCCTATATTTTCTTCTCTACATTTTATGGTTTCAGGTCTTACGTCCAGGTCTTTTATCCATTTTGAGTTGACTTTTGTGCAGGGTGTGAGGAAGTAGTCTAGCTTCATTTTTTTGCATGTGGCTGTCCCAGCACCATTTATTGAATAGACTGTCCTTGTTCCACTGCATTTTCTTTGCTCCTTTGTCAAAAATTAGTTGTTCATAGAGATGAGGCTTTAATTCTGGGTATTCTATTAGGTACCATTGGTCTTTGTGTCTGTTTTTGTTCCAGTAGCATGCTGTTTTAATTATTATGGCTTTGTAGTATAGTTTGAAATCAGGGCGTGAAATTCCTCCATTTTCTTTCCTTTTAGTTAGTAGGGCTTTAGCTATGCGAGGTTTTTTGTGGTTCCATATGAATTTCATCAGTAGTCGATCTATTTCTTTGAAGAATGTCATTGAGATTTTTTATTGGAATAGCATTGAATCTGTAAATTGCTTTTGGGAGGATTGCCATTTTTATAATGTTAATCCTTCCAATCCATGAGCAAGGGATGCCTTTCCATCCTCTTGTGTCTTCTTCTATTTCTTTCAACAGAGTTTTGTAGTTTTCTTTGTATAAGTCCTTTATGTCTTTTGTTAGATTTATTCCCAGATATTTGATTTTTTTGGTTTCGATATTGAAAGGGATGGATTTCTTAATTTCTTCTTCTTCAGATTGGGTGTTTGCATAGAGGAATGCTACTGACTTTTGTGCGTTGATTTTGTATCCTGCTACTTTACTGAACTGGTCTATTATTTTGAGTACTTTTTTTATGGAGTTTTTAGGGTTTTGTATATATATTATCATATCGTTTGCAAATAGTGACAGTTTAATTTCTTCTTTTCCTATTTGGATCACTTGAATGTCTTTCTCTTGTCTAATTGCTCTGGCTAGGACTTCCAGTATTATATTGAAAAGTAATGGTGAGAGTGGACATCCTTGCCTTGTTCCTGATCTTAGGGGAAAGGCCTTCAGCTTCTCACCGTTGAGGATAATATTGGCCATGGGTTTGTCGTATATGGCTTTTATTATGTTGAGGTATGTTCCTTCTATCCC